>JAMKQA010003331.1:0-29964 GCA_024699735.1 Posidonia australis
GCCGGGGTTGGCTGAACCACTATAATTCTTGGTGTCTTTGTGATTGAATGTTTGTATGCTAAATCTTAAGTACTTTCAGATTGCATAATAAATTACAAAGAGTAAATTAAAACCGGAAAATCTCTATTCACCCCCCTCTAGAGAAGCTTTAGTATCCAACAGTTACAAGTTGTTATAGGTTGTTATGATGAAGGTGGGAAGTAGTTAGGTTTTTTTGGTGGTTACAAGTTGTTATAAGTTGTAATGATAAAGGTGTCAAGTGGTTAAGTTTTTTTGGGTGGTTAGAGGTTGTTATAGGTTGTTATGGTGGAGTGGGAAGTAGTTAGGGTTTGTTTAGGTGGTTAGAGGTTGTTATAGGTTATTATGATAGAGTGGGAAGTGTTTAGGGTTTGTTTAGGTGGTTAATTTACGGTTTTGGTTAGTTTTAGAATTTTGGATTTGATTTAGGTTGGTTCGAGGGCTTTGAATTAGTTTAGGGTTTTGAGCTAGTTTTAGGGTTTTGAACTAGGGTTTTGGATTAGGCTTGGGATTTTGAATTTGATTTAGGTGGGTTTTAGGATTTTGAGTTAATTTTAAGGTTTTGCAATAGTTTTAGGGTTTTGGACTATGTTTGGGGTTTTCGGCTTAGGGTATAAGTCTAGGGTTAGTTCTTTTAGGCTGGATTTTAGAGTTAAGTCCATTTGCAAGCATATGGGGTGTCTACAATATTTATATAGATATAGTATGTATGTATGTATGTATGTATGTATGTATGTATGTATGTATGTATGTATATACATGTATATACATATATAAATACATATATATATATATATATTGGAGAGGTAATTGTATTGGCATAATAACGATTAGGATAATCATTAGAATGAATTTAGGGATTGCCCAAAACGAATTAGCAAGAAATTCCTTGAGTATGGGTAGATTAAAGGACGATTTGACTTATAAATAATAAGTCTCTCGACTAATGGTTTAGAATGGACAATAAGGATCATGATGTTGTCCCTAGGTCTAGAGTTTGGTTGGTTTTGGATGTGGTGCACTAAATGAGATAGTCAGTGGCACTATTCTTGGTGTTTAACCCCAAGTTAACAGTGGCTCTTGAGGGACACAAGGCAGTAGGTGTCTTACACTTTGGCGCCAGAACATGGAGTTCTGGTTATAGTTTTGTTTAATATAAAATTCATGCATATATTATGATTGTTTTTCCATATAAAAGATGCTTCACGAAGGTATTTTGATGTATTTTTGCAGGAATAAAGTTTCATAATCATAACTAGAGGGAAAATGGGAATTAAAGCTTAAATTCATGGAAGTATCTATATATGGTAGGTTTCGAATGCATGTAAAATTGAGGATGGCATGAAGACAACACTTGGAATCCTTCATTCAACCCTTGTGCTAGTATTATGTGGATTGAGACTTTATTTGATGAAGTTTGATGTGTGTAAAGTAGTTTTGGTAATTCCATAAGAACTTAAGGGTTTTGTGCTAAATTTCCAAGTGCATTTAAACCTTGTGTTAGGGCACCGCACGAGGGACCCTTTTCCTATTCTCTCTTGCAGCACGACAGGGTGGCTGCACTTAGAGGCTTTTTGGAGGACGGATCCTAGGCATGGAAGGTGGCCTCTCCCTTGTAATCTTGGCATCAACTCCTTGTGGACCAAGGACGACAATGGAGGAGGCTTTGAAGTTGTGCTTTTAGAGGCGACTCAAGGAGCTTCTTTGGAGGTGTTCGTGGGATCCATTTGATGAGGCAAGGACATAAAGGAGAGGACGTCGTTCTAGCTTGGAGTGAAGTTTTTGCAAGGTTTCTTCAAGGTATTTAGGCTTGGACAGTTGAAAGGAGGAGGTTCTTCTTTGGTTTTCTTCTTTTTTTCTCAACAAATCATCATCTATTGTCTTAAAAGTTTGATAGTTGTGTTGTTTTGCATTTATAATTTTTGGGATCTTGTTTTATATTGTTGGGGATCATGTTATGTGGTTGAACACGTGAATTTCAGTAATGGTTTCTGAATAAAAATCTGGTCTTGATGTTGTTAAGAAGAAGTTTAAAGTGACTGTTGTGTGCACCTCAATGTTGATTACTTATACACATGTTTTTATCAAATTACTTGTGATTTGAAGGAAAATGCTCATGTGTTGATCTCGTGCTTGAATATTGGTATTTTCCAGCAAGATTTCTATTGATTAAGTGTGCATTTATATGAAGAAAACCTATGTCTATTACTACTAAATTGCATCATGATAGTAGTTGCTTTCATATCATGATATATAGTGCATTAATAGTGGATTATCTCTCTTGCAAATTTCTAGAAATTCCATCCGAATATCATATCAAACTTTGTGAAATTATTGCCACTCATTGGAGTTTCACTCAATTGCATGTGATCCCTTGTGTAGGAGTTAATTTTTAGTTAATCTTTTGCATTGAAATGGAGTGTGTTTTGATTGTCTTTATCCTTTCATTTAGTTACATTCTAAGTCTAGCGTTTCTATTGTTTAGTTCCTAGTATTCTTCTTTAGTAAGTCCTTAGAAATTCCTAGATAGAATTTGAACCAAGTCCTTGTGGATACGACTCATATTTACCGGAGTATTACAACATACATTGTGCACTTGCGGTACAATTAGGACTTAAAATTCCGAATCAGGTTGTGTTGGTGTCTAGTCTTGTAAGTCAATGGAACTTCGAGACTGTGGTTTTGATTCTTGTATGGTGTCTTCTAGTTAAGCTTGATACCCAGAAGATGCTTTTGGCTAATTTTTTCCTTAGGTTGTCATCGTGGATTGAGTGTGATGCTCTCTTGAGCTTAGACGCTCCCAAGGTGTGGTTTCTGAGCCTAATAGAGGAGTTGTCAAGGCTATGTTTTGAGTTGTGGTTTTGGCTTTTGGTTGTCGTGCTGCTTTTGGTACGATGTTTTGTAATGTTTTGGAAGGTTACTTAAAGGATTTCGAAATGGTTTTCAAAAAGAGTTTTGGAAAGAAAAATGCATAAGTTTGCAAATGACTTTGGAAAGAGTTTTCCGTGGTTTTCTATTTGTAATGGACCGATAGACTAAAGGGTTGTGTTATCTGGACCAAGGGATGTGAGCTACATTCCTAGGTGGTTGAGCACGTCGCCTAGGTTGAAGTCAAAGACCATGAGCCTACATGCAAGTGTTCGTCAAATCCTAGAGATATGATACTCTTGGATTGTCTTTCACGAGACCAATGTTGAGGTCTACAGGTGGAGGTGTTGTTTGTGCCTAAAGGTTCAACACTCCAGTTGTCACTAGGCATCGAAACTTGTAGGTGTTGGCTGAGCCTAGGGTTGAGGAACCTCAAATGGTTGAAAGCACCGATCTAAGATGCCAAGAGATTGTACCCTATGGTATTGTCCTTAAAGTGAACAACTTGCCTAGGTGGGGTGAGAAAATTTTCCAAGTGGGGTTAGCTTTTAAGGGTCTTGTAGGTGGTAAGGCTATGAGACAAGCAGACTCCTCCATAGGATATTTGTCTGTGGCAGTGCAGATGTTGTGGTAGCCCTTTGGTGGACTGTTTTGTAGCTAATGTTAGCTGCTAGGCATCAGGCAACACAACATGATGTTTGAATTGTGGTTTTGCTGAGTCTTGGTTCAAGAAATCATGCTTTGGTCTAAAGGAGACCAAGGTGTTTTGCACTAGAGTGGCGTTGTTTGAGGTGGTTGCGCTAGAGTGGTGTTGTGGCTTTTGTTGTGCCTTGATTCAAAGAATCAAGCCCTGGTCCACTAAAAGGCATGGTGTTGTGCCTATGTAGCGTTGTATATTGGAGTAGTGGCTCCATGGTTTTGATCTAGTGTAGATCGTGGTTTTGGAATTGAGGCTCTATGATTGTGTTTTGTGTTTGTTGTGGGTGTATTATTTGCAATTGTGAGCATTTGGACATCGCTGGTTGTTTGGTCAACCTGTGTTGTTTTCGGGCTTAATTTGGCAAGAGTGGTCATTTTAAGTGTGCATAAATGATTTTGAAAGAACATACATGTTGTTTTGAAAAGAAAAAAAGGAAAGAATGGTTTTAAAGGTATGCTTTTGAGGTTTTACTATCTACAGGATAATAGTAGATTACCTTATTGTGGTGTTACAACATCTAGGTGGGACGCTTGTGCTTTTGTGTGGTGCATATTTATGCCTGCTTCGTCGACATTGTTTACCAAGTTGTTTAGGTGGTGTGTGTACTAGGTAACCATTTTATGTGATCACTCATGTATGCTTTGGATTTCTATCTTTGGTAGGTGTAGGATAAGAGTTAGTGTTTTGCTAGTGCACATATGTTGGAGTTACGTTGCCACACATTATGGATTTTGGTAAATTTCTAGTATTAGTTTTATTTCTGTTGTTTATGCTTTATAGGTCTGACCATGCAGACGGGGGGAAACTCGTGCTAGGGATGCACGAGGACTGGTAGGGCCACGATTGAGCAGTGAGTCTGAGGAAAAGGGACACTCGACACGAAAACACCAAAAAACTAGGTAAAAAATAGATAAGGGGTGTTGTCGCCTAGTCTATTTAATGGAAAGACGAGGAAAATTGAGATAAATGCAATAAAATGCAAAACACATAAATATAGAAAAAAGTGACTCCATTTCCAATGGATAACACATTAGTCATTGCAGGCTGAGAACGGATAAGGACTCCTACTACACATGGGGAAGGTGTCAGGAATCCTCGTGTGCCCGACAAATCGGTATTTCTGTGTTTTTTCACTCATGTGTGTATGGCAAAGAGGTAAAATATGCTTTCTCATGTCTAAAAGTACCCCTAGGTAGATGCTATGCCAAAGCAAATAAAACAAGCAGGGCAGAAAACTATACAATCTAATGCTCAGCCACGCTATATGAGTTCTAGCTTGATACAATAAGCATCAACTCCCTAAAGATGAATGTGGGAAGTCGAAAACACGATGGAAAACAATGCATGCGAGGTTCAGGACATTATGTAGGCGAATACGCCATTCATTGTATGCCATTGGGTGAGATGCAAGATGCAATGCATGGATGTTGTTAATGTATACCCATGTGGGTGCCCTATTTAATGCTACGTAGATGCTTTGATAACGGAGAAAACTCAAAATCAGAGATTGATAAATCAAAACCAATGCAGATCAAAGGCCAAACAATGGTGCTCTATCCCTATTTAGCCCTGATTATTCTGCGCAAACTGCACACGCTATTAGGCTGCAGCAATAATTTGCAGGTTCAGACAGTCAATTTCATCGTTTAGATTACAAATCCATGACATATAACACATGCATTATCGTCCAGAAAGCAAGATGGGATATCAAACACCACATGGGAACCAAAAAACTCCGATCAAAACGGCCTGGATTCGCCTCCCAGTCGCTGTTTCTAGACCATCGGCGATTCATTTTCCGACGACCCTGATGTCAACTAGAGATGCCAGGAACAGTGTCAAAACTTATTAGGAAGGACCAAGGAAGATCCAAGGATGCCAGGCGCATGCAAAATGAGGGAGTGGGGCCATTGTTCACACTCAAGGGTCGACTACCTCACGTGGACGGCGACCTATCGCTGGAAATGTGAATAATGCAATTAACTAGAATAAAATGGTGAGAAAACCCTCAAACAAACACTGATATACATAGGGAACACGAAAATAACAACTGTATCATCACATCCTATTAAGATCATGAGACATACCTACGTGGTAGATGAGTTTTGACGTCGTTAAACACTGGGCTATCTAGCGAGGCCATTCGGGTGTCCTGGTCGCAACGAGGATTGAAGGAGAGGTCAGCGATCATGCTGGAAGGTCTGGGACATGATGAAGGGTTGCTGGTCGTATGATACACATGGATATGACGTGAAAAGATTGGTTTAAGAGATGGGAAGGAGAAACTCTAACGAGGGCTTCCAACGAGGGGAGGCTAGGGTTCCTAGATGTGGGAAGTCTCTCTCAGGGGTCTCTCATGGCTAGGGGAAGATCTCCCCCTCGTTCATGGAGGATGGGGTTATATAGGACTAGGGTTTGCATGGGAGTCATTGGATTCATGTAGGTTTGAATTCAAGGGTTTGGATTGGGTTTCTAGGATTTGGGTTAGGGTTTTGGTGGGGGAGACGATGCATGGGGATTCTAGGCACACCAGGCTATGTGCCCATGTCTATGCAAGCCAACCAGATGCATACAACCAATGGATCTTAACATGGTCGAACCAATCAGTCGTTCAACTCTGTTTTGTCCTGAGTCACTTGCACATCCCAACCATGCAATCTGTGTGTGGTATCGGGCTACACAGTCCCATGACAGAGTTTGCTAGGCTTTAGGCTAGAATTTGGATTTTGGGATTGGTGGTTTTGGGTGTGGGTTCTAGGTTTGGCCCATTGTGACCATGACACTCTCCAAAGAGATCCATCATTGGGCGATGCAAAACCAGGGTGTCTACAGATGTTTTTCCCTGAGCGAGGACGAGAGAACCAAGACCGACGCTCAAGGTTGACTAGACACCCCACCTGCGTTCGTTGAAGGGTGGTATTATTGTGAGGCTGTGAATCATTTATTCGGCAAACGACACCTCGCTTGTGACTCATGACCCATGCATGATGCAAGTGCAAGGGTTGATGCTGCATGCAAGGGAACAAGGGTGCATGATGCAATGATGCACAAGATGTGAAAGATGCATGAAGAGATGTTGATGCAAGGCGACTACTAACGAATGCTAGAATCGGGCATATAGTTGGTAGCCCACCAGCCTATGGAAAGGAACATGGTAAGCTACATGACTCACACTGATGGATGGTAAGACAAGACTATCGTGCTTGGTGCACAATAGGGGGCATGATAAATTGATGGACCTATGTACTAGATAGTTTGGGATATCAACCTGAAAGGAAAATGGGGGTGTGGCAAGACATTAAACTTGCTGACCGAGGTTAGACTAGTGACGGATGTCAACCGAATAGATGACAATGTCGTCCAGATAGTTTAGGGGTATCAGCCCCAATACAAATAAGGGCCTTGGGCAAGGTCATCAGGCCTACCAGCTAAGACAAGGGGTGTGATGAGATGACAAACTCATTGACTGGATAGTGTGGGTTGTAGGCCCAAAGGAGAAGAGCAAGCACACGAACTGGTCAACTAGGATGCAGTCAGTGGTAGCCCGAGAATGGGGGTAAACTAGATGTCGTCCATCTGATGAAAGGTTCCAAATGGGTAGGGCCTCATCCACTCGAAGTTATACTGCCAAAAGGGTAATATCAGAGAAAGCAATGACTTCGACCACACAAAGCGAAGCTAAAAGGATAAAAGCCTAGGTCCTACCCAAGATTCAAGGGAAAGCAATGATTTTGTCTACATCAAGTGAAGCTGAAAGGATAAAAGCCTAGGTCCCACCTAGGATTCCAAGGAAAGCAATGACTTCATCTGCAAGGAGCAAAGTGGAAAGGATAAAAGCGTGGGTCCCACCTAGGATTCCATGGAAAGCAACGACTGAAACCGAAAAGATAGCTTGGGTCCTACCCGAGATTCTAGGGAAAGCAATGACTATGTCCACATAGAGCAAAGCCAAAAAGATAGCCTGAGACCTACCCAAGATTCTAAGGAAAACAATGAGTTTACTGCGTAGAGCAAAGCCGAAAGGAGAGCCTATGTCCCACCTAGGATTCCTTGGAAAGAAATGACTTCGTCTACACAATGCAAAGCAAAAGGATAGCCTGGATCCTGCCTGTGATTCTGAGGGAAGCAATGACTTCATCTGCACGGAGCGAAGCCAAAAAGATAGCCTGTATCCTACCCAAGATTCCAGCGAAAGCAATGACTTTGTCCATACAGAGCAAAGACGAAAGGATAAAAGCCTGGTTCCTGCTCAGGATTTCAAGGAAAACAATGACTTTGTTCACACGGAGCGAAGCTGAAAGGATAAAAGCATGGGTCCTGCCTAGGATTCTAGGGAATGTAATGACTTTTTTTCTACATGGAGCAAAGCCTAAAAGATAGCCTGGGTCCTGCTTGGGATTCTAGGGAAAGCAATAACTTCATCTGCACAGAGCAAAGCCGAAAAGATAGCCTAGGTCCCACTCAAGATTCTAGGGAAAGCAATGACTTTGTCCACACAAAGCGAAGACAAAAAGATAGCCTAGGTCCCGGCCAAGATTCCAGGGTAAGCAATGACTTCATCTGCATGAAGCGAAGCAGAAAGGATAAAAGCCTGCGTCCCGTCCAAGATTTCAAGGAAAGCAATGACTTCGTCCACAGATAGCGAAGTTGAAAAGATAGCCTGGGTCCTGCTCAAGATTCCAGGGAAAGCAATGACTTGGTCTACATGGAATGAAGTCGAAAAGATAGTCTGGGTCTCGCTTGAGATTCCAAGGGAAGCAATGACTTTGTCCACATGGAGCGAAGCCGAAAGGATAGCCTGGGTCTTGCCTACGATTCCAGGGAAAGCAATGACTTCATCTACACGGAGTGAAGCTGAAAAGATAGCCTAGGTCCTACATGGAATTCCAAGGAATGCAATGACTTTGTCCGCATGAAGCGAAATCGAAAGGATAGCCTAGGTCTCACCTGGGTTCCGTATGGAGTGAAGTTGAAAAGATAGTCTAGGTCCTACTTGGGATTCCAAGAAAAGTAATGACTTCGCCTGTACGAAGCAAAATTGAAAGGATAGCCTAGGTCTCACTTGGGATTCCAAGGGCAATAATGATTTTGTTTGCATGGAGTGAAGCCGAAAGGATAGCCTGGGTCCCACCTAGAATTTCAAGGAAAGCAATGACTTCATTCGAACGGAGAGAAGCCAAAAAATAGCCTGGGTCCTGCTCGAGATTCTAGGGAAAGCAATGACTTCGTCTACATGGTGCGAAGCCAAAAGGATAGCCTGGGTCCCACCTGGGATTCCAGGGAAAGCAATGACTTCGTTCACACATAGCGAAGTTGAAAAGATAGCTTAGGTCCTGCCTAGGATTCTAGGGAAAGTAATGACTTCGTCTTCACAGAGCAAAGTCAAAAGGATAGCCTGGGTCCCTCTCGGGATTCTAGGGAACAACAAGATGCAAGGGTAGTTTCTTCTAGTGGCCTTCTCTCTGGCAAAGATTGTTCTTCCTGTTGCTCTGTGCCTTGAGTTGCATTCTTGTAGGGGCATTCTTGGATGGCATGGTTGCAGTCTTCCTGTGGCTGTATGGCTCAGCCCTTAGTCTTGGGGGGTGTCTTGTCATCACTTAGTGAGATGCACTACTCTATTAAATCATAGGGCATCCTTGCCATTTTTCCATGTTGTCGTACTTTTTAGTCCTTCTGGCAATCGTAGGCTGTAACGAGAGTTCTGTCTCAACACTAAAGAGGAGTGTTTGTCTAGCAGAGAGGACCCAACTGGCGCTCCTAACTCTGCTCTAAGCCTTTCTTGAACTCTGGTTGATGCATCGTGGATTATTCGAAGGCTACAACGTAGGGACGATTGCTTGAATGCTCGTACTCTTTAAAGAAGAGGTGCTGATGCTGGCAAGGAGTGTTGCGCACACTCAGGTGCTCTACTACAGTATCTTTAGTGTGACTGATAACAGACCACGGCCTAACAAGGCGAGCAGCTGACATGCCCTTGGTTAAAGATGTCGAGCTAGGAGAACCTGTCCTGGGGGGCAGCTAACATTCCCTTTGTCGAAGTACTATCCCCATGACGTCTAAACAAGAGCAACCAACATGACCCTGCTCGAACATGGAGGTTCCAATCACAAGGTAGCCAACATGCCCTTGGTTGAAGATCGTGCGAAGCCTTGCAAAGTCAGATGGGGAATTAAAGATGCATGATTATGCCTATGCATGAGTGCTATTGCTTTTTCTATTTCCCTCAGTGCCAAGAAAGCTTTAATGCTTGGTATGAAGGAAGAATTTGTACTCGACTCATTGGATCCCACCTAGACATCCTAAGTTGTTAGTGGCACTCTAGAACAGGTGGGGCTATGGTTAACTGGCAGTGTGGGGGAATAGAGTTCTGCACCAAACCTCCCTTGGGTCCTACACCTACTCATTTCAAGATACTCTTTCTTTTGCTCCCTCATAGGCTTGTAGACTCACTCTCCCCTTTGCTTGGAGGTATCGAGTACCTAAGTGGTGGCAGAGGTTGTTCGGATTGTGGGGAAAGGGGTGGCTAGTCCCTTCAACTGTGTAGGCTCTTTTAGGTACATACTGCAACTCCTCTCCAAGTATATGGTAGGGGTAGAGCTACTCTACTCACCTCTCTTTCTCAAGCTGACTTCTTTCTACGTTTTCTATTTTCATATTTCTTTTGGTGCCCTTATGCATATATTTTTCTTTGCTCTCTCTCACGCTCACATGCTAACTATGACTGTGCCCCCGCTCAAGGAGGAGGTAAGGAGGCCACAACCATGCCGAGATGGCAAGGGCGCAAGACGGGACGAGAGGGAGAGAAATGGAGTCGCCACCTGGTCTTTTAAGGGAAAGACGAGGAAAACCACAAACAATTCACTAAATGTGAATGACAGAGACGCAAACGTGAAGGCCAGATGTCTACTAACTAGAGGATGGGTAAGGATTCCTATTACGCATGGGGAAGGTGTTAGGCACCCCCGTATGCTTGAGAAACTCGGTCTTTCTAGTCTAATTCGCTTGCTTGAGGCTGAATGAGTGTTTGTTATGCCAAGATTGCATTATATTCCTATTGATATCAGTGCCAAGACAATACTGGATGGCTATGAAAGACGATGTGCAAAAAATTGCAAAGAAATCCACATGAATTGACAAAATCGTGAAAATCAAAAGGGAAAAAAATAACCCGTGATGGGGTTAAATGTCGGCCCTTAGGCCTGTTACTGTACACCCTCGAGCGATGAAACCAAAATCAAATCAGGAAAATATGAAAACATGGAATAAAGATAGCCAAATCAAATATCAGATGAAGGAATCCGAAGACAAACAGGAGAAAAACCATGGAAGAATGCATGAAATGCTGGCTTATCCAAAAAGGAGGGACTAAAGTGCAAATATAGCAAAATAGTGCAAAAATGCATGGAAATGCACCTAAATGGGTAAAAGACACTACGGAATGCTATAGACAAAGGTTATGCATGACTTGGTGCAATAATAGACACACATGTGCATGAATTGATGGAACAAGAGCAATTTGGTCATTTCAGTGGTCAAATATGATGAATGCATGCATGGGGACGACGTATGGTCTAGGGAATGCCAAAATGCATTAAAAAAGTCAAGAAAGAAGAAAACATGAAAAAGGAAAGGTCTTGAAACAATAAAACAATGTAAAAACAATAAAGGATAAGTACAAGGACTTAAACGTAAAAATCACAAAAGGATGAAAATCTGGAATAAAATTCACTGAGAAAATTCTATCCTAGTGTACAAGTGATGAATCAAAGGAAAATATGACACTGGGATGTAAGAGATAATTTCCTAAAAGCTGAGGGTGTAATTTGCAAAATTCACAGAAAAGAAAAGTTAATGGTAACAAAATGTGTTTAAAAAGTTTTATTTTGATGTTAGGATGTAAAATTTAATGAAATATGGCTATGTGACGTAGCATGTGTGAAAATTATATTTTTTGCAATTTCTTGAAAAACTAGGGTTAATTGTGCAAAATTTCCACTTAGGGTGCAAATCTGACAAAAATAAGTAATCAGATGTTCATTTGCATTGAAACCAGGGTTATTGATGGAAACCTTATTTAAGTGGTGATTTTATATGTACATGTGATCAATAAATGTAAAACATATGAAAATTTGATTTTAAAATAAAATAAAAACTATTCATTAATGAATTTAAAAAAACTTCAGGGATCTAGATGTAAATTTTTATGTTTAGAAACTTTTTAATTAAGTTCATGGATTGATTTGCAAATTTTCAGGACCAAACAGTAATAAAAATTAAATTTTTTACATGGTCAGTGTAATTATGGATATTTTTAAGGTGCAAATTGTACATAAAAATCTCTTTTCAAAAACCCTGGGGGTTAAGATGCAAAAGTTCAGGACCTGGATGCAAGGAAAACATGATTTCAAGGGTTGCAATGTAATAAAACATGCATGAATAGGACTAAAATGTAATTAAAATTTAAACAAGAAAGAAAGTGCAATATTTACAATGCAATTTTAAATTATGAAATGTCAGGGGTCATTAAATAATTTTTCAAGACTAATTTGCAATGAAAACCTGATTGTGGAAAAATAATAATATATGTGACTAAAAAATTAATTTCCATTTAAATAGGGAAAAATATGCAATATTTACACAAAAAATAGTCAAACGAAACTTATTTAAATTTCCAAGGACTTGAACATAAAATCACAGGACCTAGGTGTAATATAAAAAGGACTTAAAAGTAATAAAAAGGACCTAGATGTAAGAAAGGACCCAAAAGTAATGAAAATGGACCTGAAAACAATAAAAAAGGACCTGAACGTAATTCCAGGGACCTAAAAGTAATTAAAATGAGGATTGAAATGTAATTATTAAAAACTTAAAATAAAAAAAAACCGATTCCCATCTGTTCGAAGATCGCCGGTGCATCGTCGGCGACCCCTTGCCGGCGTCAACTTCGGTAAGCTCCAGGTGGAGGCACAACGGCGGGAAGACTTCGGCGGTTGTCAGAGAAGCAAGGGGCCGCCACGGCAAGCTCCCTCGCGACGGTGGGCTGCGCTGGGGAGGCCCAAGAGGCCCCCCCCACCTCGGGCTCTAGCGAGCAGCGTGGGGACGACGATGGCGACTCGGCGGTGGCATTACAGCGGCGATTAGCGGTGTCCAAGGGATGGGGAAGCTTTAGGGGGCCCTCATGTGTCCCTTAGTGGATTCAAGGAGCGAGGAGAGCTACTAGAGGCCTTCCCCCGCTCGACTCGCTAGAGGAAACAGCGGTTGGCTTCGGCGATCGTCAAAATTCAACGATAGGGGCTCGAGGTAGGGCTGTGATGACTAGGAGTGGACCAGAAGGTGAGGAGGAACTTCCCAACGACCTCGCAGAGCTCTAGGGACCTTCGGACCACTTTTCCTGTGAAGATCCCCAGCGATGGCTCTAGCAATCGTCCACGGCAACGGTGAGCGACTCTCCATCTTCCTGGGCTTCTGTGAGGCTAACGGAGGGCCAGGGAAGAGAGGAAGAAGATGGAGGAGAAGAGGAGAGGCCTACGGGAGCCTCACACGAAACCTGGAGGCTCAGAGCCTCGCTGGTGGTGGTGAACCCACCACCGGAAGCGCCGTGACGATGGATAGGAGGCGCCGCTCCACCGTGGCGCACACTAGAGACCTAGGGAGTTCTAGGGAGGCATGATATGAACTAAAACAGGAGGGTGAAGAGGACTACCTGATAGTGTTGTCTCCCTGGTGTTTTTCAGTGATGACGGCGGCGGTGGTTCCGGCAATGCTCCCGTGGCTCCAGTTGCTGAGGTCGTGGGGTTCTGGGGCTTGGAAAGGGGTCTGGGAAGATGGTGGAGGTTCAGGGGATGGCTAGAACTGGCTCTGGGTGCGGGAAGTGGAGGAGAAAGCTGTTGCAGGGATTCCCTTCGGCGATCTCCGTTCTCTGACTCTTTCCTCTCTGTTTCGGTTTTTTTTTTTGCCCGAGTCGTTTCTCCAACTTTTAAGAGAGATCGAAGGTGCATGGGGGATCATGCCATCATGGACATTATGGCTGCCAGTTGGGGATGGAAGGAGTGGGGAGATCGTTGGAGGAAGAAGGTGGATACTGTAGGTTTATTTTTCCTATTTCCTATGTTTTTTGGTTGCGAATGATGTAATGAATGTATGGGCTTAACGGGCCATTCTTTTGGGCTTTAAGTTCTTTTTTTATTATATTTGATGGTTTTTGGTTGTCTTAGGTTTTGATTTTGTTGTTTTTTCTTAAATTCTGATTTTGTTTTTATTTTTTGGGTTTTTAATTAGGTTTATGATTTTAATTAAGTTTTGATTTTGTAACTTTTAAGTTTAATTGTTTTTAAATTAGGGTTTTGGAGGTTTGAATTTGAGTTTAGTTACATGATTTTAAGTTAGGGTTTTTTGGGATTAATTTAATGATTTAGGGTTTTTAGGATTTTAATCATTTTAGTTTTTTTGTGATTTAATTAATTTAAGGTTTTTTTGTGATTTAATTAATTTGGGGTTTTTTTGAATTTTGGGTTTTTTAATTTAGGTTTTCTTAAATTTTAGACATGGTTTTTAATTTAATTAAAGTTTGGTTTGAATTAGGGATTTTTAACTTAATTAAGTAACTTTAAGGTTTTTTAAAATTTTCCCCTTGAAACTAAATGGATTAAAGTGGTTTAAATGGATTTTACTTGGTTTTAACTTTAATTAGGGTTTTCACTTGATTAATTTGGATTTTAAGTGGATTTTGCTTGATTTTGATTTTTATTGGGGTTTTCACTTGATTAATTAGAATTTTAATTGGATTTTGGTGAATTTTACTTATTTTGGTTTTTTTAATTAGGGTTTTAATTAATTAATTTAGGTTTTAAGTGGATTTTGTTCAATTTTGTTTTTAATTAGTGATTTTACTTGTTGAATTTGGGTTTTAAGTGTTTTTAGGTTGATTTAAGTGGATTTTGTTTATTTTTGGGTTTAATTAGTGGTTTTGGCTTGGATTAAGTTAAAGTGGATTTGTGTGGGCCTAATGGGCTTGTGTGGACCTAATGAGCTTGTGTGGGCCTAATTGGGTCTGTTTGGGCCTAATAGTCTTGTGTGGGCCTAGGGTTCTATGGAGTTAGGGTTTGGGAGGTGGTTGCAACCAGAGCAACTTCTAGAGGAGCCTCTCGCCACGTGACTGCAAAATCGGGGTGTCTACACTAACATTTTATCTCCCTCTGGAAGTGTATGTACTTTGGGGGGTGTAGACACCCCAATTTTCTGATTTTCCAGGATGGATATGGTGGTTGAGCTCTGACTTAACCAAGCCCATTTACTTTAGGAAGGCCCACATAGACCCATTAAAACCTAATAGAGCTTACTTGGGCCCACAAGAATATTTTGGCCCATTTAACTTTTTTGAACCCATTTGGGCCCACTTAGCCCCATTTAGGCCCATGGAGGCCCATGAAGCCCACAATAACACAACCCACATTTTCTTCTTCTCTCTCAAATCAACATTTCATTTTCTCCTCATTATTTCCCAAAGTTTTTCAACTAAGTTCTCAAAACTCCACAAAATTTTACCAAAGAACAAGATCACCCCCTGATTGAATACATTCTCCACCAAGCCTCACGAAATTAGCCTAAATCCACCTCCTTATTGAGCTCACCATCTCACCGTCGATCCAGCTAACAAGTCAGAGCACCCTCAGCCGTCGGATGGCTTGCCGGAGAGGCTAGGATTGCCGTCTATCGCTGTCGGCTAACAAGGGAGCAAACCGGAGCGCGTGGGGGACAATCGTTGGCTGTCTGCTGAGCTAGTGTAACGGCGGTCGGAGGTTGTTGCTGTTCTGTTAGGTGTCGCACTCTAAATCAGAGCCAGTGAGATGGGTTCCGGTGGCCTATAAATTGAGGAGCAGAGATCGCGGCAGAGAAAAGGACAGACCCTGAGAGCATTCGAGAGTTGGGAATTGAGAGCGAGGAAGAGAAGAGCAGAGCCAGAGCCACTGTGGAGGAGGAGACTAGCCGCTTCTGGTCGCCGGTGAGCCACCTCCATTTAGGTATACCCACTAACTTCTCTTTTTCTTTCAGTTTGAGGTCCACCGATCCTCCTCCTCTCTTCCTGGGTCAGTTCCAAGGGATCCAGAGCGATCCCTTCGCCTCCGGTGCTCCATCGTGCCCCACCATCGCCAAACTCCGACGACAGAGGTGGGGGGGGGGCAATCCAGGAGGCTTCCTGGACCCTTGAGTCTTCCATCCTCCTCCTGTGGTCTTCCCGGAGCTCCTCAGCCCATCAGATTGCAACTCCATCGCTCCCAGTAGCCACCACACCTTCCGCTGGAAGAACGAGTCGATCCCGCCGTCGCCGGAGAAGACGACGGGATCCAGTAGAGCGGCGCGAGCTTCCAACGCCCCCCCCCACCCCTGTCGCTCCATGGCTCTAGGATCGCTCCACTACTCCCCATGAGCACTCCAGAACCTTCAGCAACCCCTCCTCAAGACTCAGTTGATGCAGCGACGCCCCTCGCTGGAGATGGATCGCCGATGGCTGGTGATGCTTCCCCGTCGCTCCGTCAGCCTCCCTTCCAATCTTGAAGACATGTGGAGCCTCTGAGAAGTCCTCGCAGCCACTGAAAGTTGCGCCGCAGCCTCTGGAGGTGATCTTCATCCCCGACACCGTCGCCGGAGCACCTCGACGGTGAGGTGGGTGGGAAGCCTATCCCACCGTTGGTTGCTCAATCCACTCCATTGGATCCTTCCCTCTTGCCTTCTTCTTGCCTCCCGTGAAGTCTGATCTAAGATTAGACCATGGGAAGGCCTTGTTTACCCCCCTCCGGCGGTCGACGGCGGTGAGCTCCGTCGTCGGTGACCATCGTTTCTTTTTCATTTTAAAAAAACAATTTAAAACTTTTTTTTAAAAATAAATCCAAAGTTTATGTTTTTCTTGCAAATAAGTCCTTCTGGAATTACTTTTGGGTCCTTTTATTACATCTAGGTCCTTCCATCATTTTTCCAAAATGTTTCGAATAAAGTTTTAACTGAAAATATTATATTTCTTACCCTTGGACTTTTAAAATAATATTTTTTGAGTTTAAAACTTAAATAAAATCCCTCAGAGTTTGCAAAATATGTATTACTTCAGGAAAATTGCATGATAAGCCCAAGATTTTTATGAAATCATTCCGGCAGTTCATTTTTGCAGTGAATTTTGCATGTGAGCCCTTGAGCTTTTATAAAATGTTTCTAGCAACACATTTTATGGTAAATTTGCATGCAAGCCCCTGATCTTTTCCAAAAATATTCTAGAAGTTCTTTTTACTGTGATTTTTGCACATAGGCCCCTATGTTTTCTCAAAAACTTCTTGAGAGTTCATTTTTACAATAGATTTTGCATTTAAGACCATGAACTTTTAAAAATACTCTTTAGCAGTTCATTTTCTTTGGGCCCTAGACTTTTTCAAAATGTTTCTGAAAGCTTTATTTTGTTGGTTTAACTGCATTTAAAACCCTACATTCTTCCAAAACTCCTTAGAAAGTTTTTTTTATGGTGGAAATTACATTTTAGTCCTCATACTTCTCTGAAACTTCCAGAAGGCTTATTTTGTTGTGAAAAGTGCATAAAACTCCCAGAATTTGTTTTAAAACATTCCAGAAGCTTGTCTTCATTGTTTAATTGCACTTTAACCCACTTTTTTTACTGAATTTCTTGTCGATGCTTTGTTTACTGGGTTTTTTGCAGTTTAGCCCCTATGCTTCATTGATAATGTTCTGATTGCCTGTTTTCAGGAGTAAAATGACCATTTTACCCTTGAATCTTCCTAGATCATTTCTGAGACTATTTTCTTGCTTTTTACCCAGATTTTATGCAGAATTGATTTTCATGCATGCATTAGCGGGTAAATTGCATTCAGACCACTAGAGAGCTTCCTTTGACTAGGGATGCACATTTCACTCCAGAATTCTTCATACATGCATGGAATGTGTTTTCCTACATATTTTTGAGGATTTGGGCTTCTAAACTTCAGCTTTCCTTAGATTTTGGGTTTTTTGCACAAAAACCCTTAGAGTTTTTACATTTGCATTCACACTTGCATTTTGCATGGCTTTTCATAGCTTTTTGCATGGATTTCCTGTCTTTTCTTCCTTACTTGGTGCACGCTTTTCTAGCCTGTTCCGAGCTTTTTTTTCTCCTCGTTTTCTGCTGTTTTCACTTGTTTTGGTTTTCCATCGCCCGAGGGCGTACAGTAAAAGGCTTACAAAGCCGACATGGGCGTATAGTAAAACGGCATTAACAATGCCTACATTTGACCCTCGGATTAACTTTTTCCTTTGATTTCACTTTTCCTTGATTTGGCATGTTTCCAGTCATCTTCATGCATGAGCATATAGAATAAGCGAGCATACATTCAGCAGACAATTGACAGTAGGAAACCTAGAAAGACCAAGTTTTCTCGGGTGCATGGGGATGCCTAACCCCTTCCCCATGCGTAACCAGAATCCTTACTTTTTCTCTACCCCACATTCATTCTTGCATTATCCATTAGGCACGAATCACACATGCATCTTTGCATCTTGTTAGCTTTCTGCCTTTTCTGGTGTTTTTTCTGGTTTTCCTCTTCTTTCCATTAAAAGACTAGGTGGCGACTCCTTTCCTTATCCTTTTCTCTTCCCTTGGTGTTTCTGGGTCTTCTCTCTTCTTCTAGATTCACCATTTTCGCTGTGATCGTATCGGATCTCCTCGTGAGTTTCCGCACACGGTGTAGGTGGAGAACCGTGCCAATGGTTCCACCGGCATAGTCACAGGAACTGGCGACTCCACTGGGGATAACCAGATTCTTGCTTTCGTTCTGGTTTCCCTACTTTTCTTTGGTCTATTCACGTTGTGCTTGTTTGCTTGTGATATTTGCTTGTACATATTTGACTTAACATGCCTTTTTTCGCCTTCTTTACACTATTACTATGCCACTACACATGCACTTGCCTTGATTCATGCTTTGTTTGTCGATACTTGCTTTCATTCACTTACTTGAGCACAAGACAAGCACATGCCATGTTTACGCCTTTTGCTTGACTTTTGGATGCCGTAACTATGTTTTTTTTTTCCTTTCTTTTGAATTTGCCATGATTAGGAGAGTAGGGACTTATTTGCCTCCTTATCAGGTTAAAACACACAAATTCAGACAAACAATTAAATAAGGCGTAACTAGAGACAAATGCTCATAAATTCCCTCTGGTTAAAACACACAAACTCAGTGGAACAATTAATAGGGCTTAACTAGAGACGAACGATCACAATCCCCTCTGGTTTAATAAAATGCAAGTAAAAGACATCAAAGCATATCGCATGTTTGATCATGTAGGGCATTCATCTTCTCCTCTGAGTCTACCCATAGTTTGAGAAGGACAATTCTGGTAGCCCGTTCTATAGCTTTGGCATAGAGTGTGTTGCTAGTTCGTCCCCCCTTGTCTAGGGTCGTGTCGGTGCTAGTAGAAGGTACAGCTCCATGCAACTACAGGAGACGAGGCTACTAATGCACCACTCGTTCACTACCTGCGCTTTGGCTAGGATTTAAAGCGAGGACCTTACTTTCTGACCGGAGTCGAAAAACCCAAACCCATGAGTGCGTCCCATGTAGTCAGCCCCATGTGGGACATGCATTGTGAGAGAGAGCATGTTAGTAGCATTCATGTGCATGTGTGACATTCATGCCACCTTAACAAAAACCTGCATAGCTAACTAATCTACTTCTGTTTTTGTCTTGTCTTCTCTTTCCTTCTCTTTTCTACTGCCACTTAGGGTTTCCTTTCCTTTTTGTTAGGAATTGAGTTCTTTGCAAATTCCTAGGTCTGAGCCTGGGAGTTCCTTTCAATGACCTCATTCCTATGGTATCGTTCTCGACTATTTGTCCCAAGTGTTCATCGCTTTTCGACGATAGCTCCTCATAGGCGTCGTCCTTTCATCTGCAATCGCAGCCCGGTCCTTACTCGTTCGCGGTCCATCATGGCCCAGCGCACTTTTGAGACTTCTGCATCTACTGCCCTGGAGGGGTTTCTTACTGCTGCCCCTCTTCATTCCCTTGCCTTGACATCACTTACCACTCCATCGCTCCATGGTGGCTTCTTTCCAGCACCTAGGACTCCTCGTCCTCCTGTTTCGGGACACTGGCAGACCTTCATGAGTATAGAGCCCGCAACGGAGGCGGTTACTGTAACAGCTTCTAGGGTGTCTGATCTGATAGTGCCCTATCCTGTTGTTGATCCTCACTCATTGGATACTCAATTTGTTGCGATTTTCTCTTTGATAGGGATCCAGCCTGCAGCGTCCTTGAACTTCCAGCCCCCTCTGACATCCCTGTCACTTGCTATTCCAACCCTTGGTACTGCTACTGATGGTTCCATCACCGTTCAGTCTCAATAACTTCTGGCCCTTGCTCAGAGGCTACAGAGCATGGCCTTCTCCTTGGATCCCACCCTAATTGCGCCTGTCTGTCCTATTCCTGAGGATCCTGTTTTACCTACTCAGGTCATTCATGCAGCACCAGTCACTTCACCTCTACAGCTGTCGCCATAGCATCCTGCTATTTTGACGACGGGCTTAGCCACTCTACCTGTAGCATCTTATCCACAGCATGCACAGCATCTTCCTTCGGCATCTGGTGGTCAGCCTCTTGGGCTGGCGGGAGTACATCGGCTTACGAACCCGACCATACTAGTTCTGCAACTATTGCTCCCACAAACAACTACATGCACCACACAGCATAACATCTCTTTACCCGAGCATCAGGTACAGGCATCTACATACACTCCACCACTAGCACACAGACACGGGTATGCTGGTCATCATGCCACAACATCAGGTGATGAGATGATAGATCTGGAGGAGCACATGGGTGCTTTAGATACAGTGTACATGGGACCCGCCTCGGTTGCACACTCGATGTCAGCAGCAACGCCTAATGCACTTTGCGCCAAGATGAATGACTTGGAGAAAGCTCACTGACAAGTGTAGGGCGGGGACTGCCAGTCTTTCTCAATCCGGGACCTCTGCTACTTTCTAGAGGCGATTCTCCCACTAAACTTCCGTATCCAGGAATTTGAGAAATACAACGGGAAAGGTTGCCCGATTTCGCATATGAGGGCGTACTGTGGCGATCTCGCTCAGCTCTAGGCGAACAAGCGGCTTCTTATTCGCCTCTTCCAGAAGAGTCTCACCAGTCTGACTTTGAAGTGGTTCACATCGTTAGATATGGCCACCATCAGGACTTGGAACGATCTGAGTCAAGCTTTCTTGAAGCAGTACTCCTTTAATCTCGACATGGTCCCAAAGCGTGAGGACCTTGTCGCAACCAAGCAAAAGTCCCACGAGCCGTTTGGTGAATATGTCGAGCGCTGGCGAGCCCTCACTTCACAAGTGCGTTATAGACCCTCAGACGAGGAGTCTATCGAAATCATAATTCGAGGAGCACAGCCAGCCACTAGGGCCCTTCTTAGCATTCAGCCCGTCACCACTTTATCTGCCCAGATTAAAGCTGGCACCCGCGTAGAAGGTTCACTCAATAGCAGAAGTTTCCCTACACTTGCAACATTTGCCAAGCAGACTATGGCTTCTGGCGGATCCAGAAATAGTAACAATGGCTACAATTGATCTAACACTGGATTCGAGCGGAAGGAGTTAACTAGGAATGCTGTGGCATATGTGGGAGCTCCTACTATGCCAACAAATGTGGTGAACCTGCCAGTTCGTAATTAGGTCATTTATGCACCTACACCTAGGGCTCCATGCACCTCATAGATGACAACCACTGCTGAACTGGTCTACCAACCAGCACCAGCAAGGCAAAGGCGCAACCTGGGATCAAGACGATTCCCACGACTGGAAAGGGACTACACTCCTTTGGTTGAACCGCTGAGCATCATATTTCCCAAGGTAGCATTGCTACTGAAGCTTCTGAGGGTCCACCCCCTGCCAAACCCGCTTCCGCGGTGGTTTAAAGCGGTCTTATATTGCAAATACCATAGAGCCACCGGGCACTCTACTGATAATTGCTTTACACTTCGGGGAGCTATTTAGGACTTAATTGACAAAAAGGTCATCATTCTCAACACACAGGAGGCAGAGCCTGGGCCCACTGCACGAGCACGGCATGCATCTGCATCCACACTTGGTAACATAGTCAACTAACCTTTACCTAAGCATGCACTAAGGACATCGGGAGTCCATTTCCTATCTTCGGATGAGGTCGAGCCTTTTGATCCTTCTCGCCTCATCCATGGTGTTTCAGAATCCCCTTCTTATCAACTGAGTCAGTCTTTTCTTGATACTGTCAATTCTGCCATGAACATGATTCAGTTGACTGCTCGACCGAGGCGTTCGGCTACCAGACCCACCGTGCAATCCACCCCACCAACAGTCTATTTCTTAGCTAGACCAAGGCAAAACCCAGCCCACCAAGTGCCAGAACCCTCTTTGCCAGCTCCAATTCCTGTAAAGTTAAGAGCCTGTGCTCCTATGGTCATCAACCTAACACAGGACACCCACCACATGCCCTATAGTTACACCGTCGAATTGTGCACAGAGGTAACGCGGTCGGGAAGGGTGTACAAGGCCCCAACCCCAACAAACAAAACTAGCCAGCCTGTAGCCTCATCTACCCAAGTTAGAGCCAACATTCCTGGTCCAATCCCTGAAGATCCTACCACTAGAATCGATGCACCAGTAGCCGACATTACCGCCCAACTGAAGAAAATTAAGGCAGACATTTCTATCTGGGACATTATCCACACGTCAGCTGAAAATAGAGAAGCATTTCTCCGAGTCTTCCAAGCTGCCCATGTTTCCCCAACAATACAACCCTCAGCCTTGGAAAACATGGTGGGAATGATAGCTGCACCTGAGGTCATTTCATTCTCCAGCTCAGAGCTTCCTCAAATGGGGACAAATCATAATCAGCCCCTGTTCAGTGCGGTGCAGTACCAGAATTTCCACATTCCTCTTACACTGGTCGATAATGGCGCCAGTTTGAATGTCTACCCCTTATGGACTACAAGTCAGTTGGGCTTCAAATCGGAGGACATTACTCCAACTGTAAAGGGAATCACGGCCTTTGATAACACACACCATGATGCTTTAGGGATTCTGACCATTCCCTCAATCATTGGTCTCGCCCATTTCGAGGTTGAGTTTTATGTTGTTGACCTCGAACCATCCTTCAATCTCCTGCTTGGGTGCCCTTGGCTCCACAAGCATCAGGTCGTCCCCTCAACCCTCCATCACATGATTAAATTCCGCTGGAACAATGACATCGTCGTTGTAATGGCGGAAAACCTCGAAAAGGAGAAGGTTGAGGCGGTTTCTTCAGTCTCTTCCTATACTGTCCACTTTGATTGTAGACCCTCTGATGTACTCTACCATGTCGACCATTTTTTACCGGTCAATTTCATTCCTATTCTCGAGCGTGCCAGTCATTTGGCCGCTTTTGGCAATCCCATGTTGATGGTTGAGAATCTATGTCGAAGATGGGGGTATGAGAAAGGAACACCTCTTGGGCGGAATGGCCAGGGAATCGTGGAACCAATCGTCATGGAAAGAAGACGCGAGTTTGAGGGATTGGGATACTAGCACAAGCCACAAGACGAATGCGCAAGGCATCGTAAGTTCCAAAAGCTCATCATTCCTCGAGATTTAAGCAATTTTTTCAGTGCGGGATTGCTAGATCCCAATCAAAGCTTTTTGTTTGCAGGATCGGAGTCCAGTGAGCCGGTCAGTGTGCCAGAATGAATGGGCATAGAGGACTATTATTTGGAAGAGGAAGTTAGGGATTCTGGAATGGTTTCAGCAACACCTGGGTCCTTGAAGATAGCCATGTTAGCACTGCCACCTCAAGAGTCAGTGGAGGATCTATCAGTTAATTAAGCAGCAGCATAGGGTGCATCAGGGACAGAATCAAAGACAACTGCTTCAGAGCAGCAGACAGTGGTGAGAAGGTTACAACTAGAACAGTCGGGACAAGCATTTGAGATACCGATGAGCACTTACTATGTGGATTCCCTATCCGACGAAGAGGAGGGAGATGTTGTGGCGACTCAAGTGGATAACATGCTCAACGATTCAGAGGTCTTATTTCAGGAACAGTTATCAGTGCTGGCTGAGGAAGCGCAAGATGAGATCAAGCGCAGGAAAGGGAAAGCAGCAATGACAGAGGACAAGGGAGAATCAGCAACAACACCGGGTCAATCTGCAATCATGACCCTTGAAGAAAACAAATCATCAAACGCTAGACCAGTGGAGTCCATCTCCTTTTAGCCGGGAGGCGGGTCTAGGTGGTATTACCATACTTGGCCCCACTTGAGTAGTGGGGTCCAAAGAAAAAGATCCTGAGTTAGGCTCAGGAGGGAACCTGGGCCGCAGCACTCACATCAATCAAACAGAGGACAGCTGCCCACCTATTGTACATGTTGTGCAAAGGCAGCATGGCAATCAAAAGTTCTGCACATCCGAAGAAGAGCAATCAGATGCAGGTTTGGAGACAGTAGAATCAGAGGTCATTAGAGGTGCCTACAGGAAGACCAGAGTTACAGTTACCATTCTGAAACACCACCAGGGGCAGAATGCAAAAGAATTATGTACCTTTGAGAATACGGATCCGTCATGCCAACAGGAAGTCCTTCCGGAGTTTATTGTGTACGGAGAAGAGGATGATGCAGAGGCAGAAGAGGAATGTCACGTGTATCGGAATTCCAACCTAATGATGATGATCTTGAAGGCCCGAACCTGCATGTGGAAAAGGAAACAGAGACTGTGAACATCGACACTGAGGAGGATGTCAAGGAAGTATGCATAAGTGCCAGGTTAACCACACAAGCCAAAAAAGAACTTGTCGAGCTTCTTCGAGAATATGCAGACATCTTTGCCTGGAGTTATGATGACATGGTCGGGTTGGACGTCGAGGTAGTGGTGCATACTTTACCGCTTAATCCTAACGTCAAGCCAGTCAAGCAAAAATTACGCAAATGGTGACCACAGTGGCTCTTGAAACTGAAAGAGGAAATAATGAAACAACACAAAGTCAATTTTCTAAAGGTCATCCTTTACCCAGAATGGTTAACAAATGTGGTCCCGGTGCCGAAGAAAGATGGTCGGGTCCAGATGTGCATAGATTACAGAGACCTAAACAAAGCCAGCCCAAAGGATGACTTTCCGTTCCCACATATCGTTGTGCTCGTGGATAACACTGCAGGACACAAGATGTTGTCATTCATTGTTGGGTTCTTTGGATACAATCAGATCTGGATGGCAGAGGAAGATATTGAGAAAACATCCTTTATCACCCCATGGGGAGTGTTTTACTACAAAGTCATGCCTTTTGGGCTCAAGAACGCCAGGGCCACATATTAGAGGGCGATGACAGCCTTATTTCATGATCTCATGCACCAGGACATCGAGGCCTATGTGGATGACATGATTGCTAAGTCAAAGGAGGCCAAAGATCATATTGCTTGTTTGAGGAAGCTTTTCAACCACCTACGGAAGTACAATCTGCGATTGAATCCCAATAAATGCGTATTCGGTGTGTCATCTGGTAAATTTCTTGGATACATCGTCAGTCAAAGGGGAATCGAGGTAGATCCAAACAAAGCCAAAGCCATCATCGAGATGCCACCCCCTACTACAGAGAAAGAGGTTCGAAGGTTGCTGGGGCAGTTGCAGTATATTAGCCGATTCATTGCTCAGTTAACACTGATTTGCAAACCAATCTTCAAACTCCTGAGGAAAAATGCATAGATCCGTTGGAGCGAAGAATGCCAAGAAGCAATTGATAAGATCAAGAAACTCTTAGCAAGGCCACCAGTTCTAGTTCCTCCGACACTGGGGCACCATTTACTACTCTATCTGTCAGTCACGCAGCATTCTATGGGAGCAGTCTTGGGACAGCATGATGAGACAGGCCGTAATGAGAGGGCCATTTACTATCTGAGCAAAAAGTTTAATGATTGCGAAGTTAAATACACCACGATCGAGAAGGCATGCTTATCCCTCGTCTGGGCCACACAGCATCTAAGGCACTACATGATGGCATATCCGATTTTATTATTGTGCCGACATGACCCTATGAAGTACCTATTTCAGAAGCCAACCCTAGTAGGCAGATGCATCAAGTGGCGGGTGCTCTTATCACAGTTCAACATCACATTTATGACTCAGAAATAAGAAAAGGGACAAGCCGTGGCTGATCACTTGGCGAATTTACCGTTGCCAGAATACCAGCCCTTGCAGACTCAGTTCGTTGACAAAGACATATTGTTCGCCATGGAGGAAGAAGAGCTAGAAACTCCGCGAGTTAAAGATTAGTGGCAGCTCTATTTTGATGGCGCAATTAATAGGAAAGGCATGGGTATCGGTGCAGTGCTGGAAACTCCACATGGGCAGATGTTCCCGCTCTCTCAGAAACTAACATTTGTGTGCACCAACAATGTGGCAGAGTACGAGACATGTATCCTTGGTCTGCGAGAAGCACTAGAGCATGGTGCACGGAAATTACATGTGCACGGGGATGCCATGTTAGTTGTCTCTCAAGTTAATGGCAACTGGAGGACCGGAGACTTGAAGTTAGTTCCATATCACAATCATCTTTCGAAGCTGATGGCCAAATTTGAAGAGATACACTTTTCGTTCATGAACAGAGCCAAGAACGCCTATGCAGATGCACTGGCCACACATGTATCTTGGTTGTCTATACCGGAAGATGATAAGGTGAAAGTGTCAGTAACCTGCACAGATCGGCTAGCACACTGCATGAGCATAGAAGAAGTAGACTCCCCAGCAGAGCTTCCTTGGTATCATGACATCAGAGCTTACCTGGAGACTATAAATCATCATCCAGATGCAACAGTGGCAGACAGAAAGACCATGATCCGACTGGCCTCAAAGTATGTGCTCGGAGCAGGACACTTGTACAGGAGATCCTACAATCAGATGCTTCTGCGCTATCTTGATAAAAGAGAGGCCGATACAGTAATGTTACAAGTACACGCTGGGAGATGCAGGCCTCACATGAATGGAGTATTGCTGGTCAAGAAAATAATGTTACAAGGTTATTTCTGGTCAACCATGAGACAGACTGTTGCCAGTTAGTGCAGTGTCAAGTCCATGGCAACTTTATCCATGCACCTCCACAGCAACTCCACAGCATGTCATCACCCTAGCCTTTCTCCAAATGGCGAACAGACGTCATCGGAGCTATCCACCCAGCAGCTTCAAATGGACATCAGTACATCTTAGTGGCCATTGATTACTTTACAAAATGGGTGGAGGCAGCCTCTTCTAAGATAGTTACCGCCGCTATGACAGAGAAATTTATCAAGAACAACCTCATCACCCGGTACAGGGTCCCGCACTCTATCATTTCAGATAATGGGACAAATTTCACAGCATGAAAGGTTGAGGACTTCCTGCAGGAGTTCCACATCAGGCATCATAGGTCTTCCCCGTACCGCCCTCAGATGAACGGTGCAGTGGAATCCGCCAATAAGAATTTAACCAAGATTCTCAGAAAGATGGTGGAAACACATAAGGACTGGCATGACAAGCTCCCATATGCTCTATGGGCTTATAGAGCATCAGTCCAAACCTCGACAGGAGTGACTCCATATTCTCTTGTATACGGTATGGAAGCAGTCCTACTGATAGAAGTGGAAATACAGTTGCTCAGGGTTCTGAAAGAAGCAGAGCTGGAAGAGGCAGAGTGGATTGAAGACCGCCTCGCTCAGTTGAGCAGAGGTAATGCGGTCGAGAAGGGTGTACAAGGCCCCAGCCCTAGCAAACAAGACTATTCAGCCTGTGGCCTCATCTACACAAGTTAGAGCCAACATTCCTGGTCCAATCCCTGAAGATCCTACCACCAGAATCGATGCACCAGTAGCCGACATTACCACCCAGTTGAAGAAAATTAAGGCAGACATTTCTATCTGGGACCTTATCCACACGTCGGCTGAACATAAAGAAGCATTTCTCCGAGTCTTCCAGGCTGCCAATGTTCCCTCAACAATACAACCCTCAGCCTTGGAAAACATGGTGGGAATGATAGCTACACCTGAGGTCATTTCCATCTCCAGCTCTGATCTTCCTCCGGTGGGGACAAATCATAATCAGCCCCTGTTCATTGTGGTGCAGTACTAGAGTTTCTGTATTCCACTTACATTGTTTCACAATGGTGCCAGTTTGAACGTCTGCCCCTTGTGGACTGCAAGTCAGGTGGGCTTCAAATCGAAGGATATTACTCCAACTGTAAAGGGAATGACGGTCTTTGATAAAACGCACCATGATGCATTAGGGATCCTAGTAATTCCTTTGATCATTGGCCCTGCCCGTTTCGAGGATGAGTTTTATGTTGTTGACCTTGAACCATCCTTCAATCTCCTTCTTAGGCGCCCTTCACTCCACAAGCATCAGGTCATCCCCTCAACCCTCCATCACATGATGAAATTCCACTAGAACAATGGCATCATTGTTGTAATGGCAAAAAACCTCGAAAAGGAGAAGGTTGAGGCAGTTTCTTCAGTCTCCTCCCATACTGTCCACTTTGATTCTAGGCCCTCTAATGTACTCTACCATGTCGACTGTTTTGAACCGGTCAATTTCATTCCGATTCTCGAGCGTGCCAATCATTTGGCCGCTTTTGGTAATCCCTTTTTGATGGTCGAGAATCTATGCCAAAGATGGGGGTATGAGAAAGGAGCACCTCTCGAGCAGAATGGCTAGGGGATCGTAGAAACAATCGCTGTGGAAAGAAGACGTGAGTTTGAAGGATTGGGATACGAGCGCAAGCTGCAAGACGGATGTGCAAGGCGTCGTAAGTTCAAAAAGCTCGTTATTCGTCGAGATTTAAGCAATTTTGTCAGTGCAGGATTGCTGGATGCCAATCAGAGTTTCATGTTTGCAGAATCTGAGCCGGTCAGTATACCAGAATGGGTGTGCGTGGATGACTATTATTAGGAAGAGGAAGTTAGGGATTATGGAATGGTGTCAGCATCACCTAGGTCCTCAGAGATAGCCATGTTGGCATTGCCACCTCCGGAGTCAGTGGAGGGTCTGTCTATTAAACTAGCAAAAGTAGGGGATGCAGCAAGGGCAGAGTCGGCAATAACTGCTCCAAAGCAGCAGACAGTAATGAGAGAGTTACAACCAATACAGCCAGAATTAGCATCTCGAGTACCATTGAAGACTACCAGCGCTTACTTTGCGGATTCCCCTTCTGACGAAGAGGAGGGAGATGCCGTGGTGGTCCAAGTGGATAACATGCTCAACGATTTAGAGGTCTTATTTTAGGAGCAATTATCGATGCTGGCTGAGGATGCATAGGATAGGATCAGGTGTAGGAAAGGGAAAGCAGCAATGACAGAAGACGAAGGAGAATCAGCTGCAACACCGGGTCAGCCCCAATCATGACCCTTGAAGAGAACAAATCATCAGACGCTAGACTAGAGGAGTTCATCTCCTATCAGCCGGGAGGCAGGTCTAGGTGGCATTACCAGACTTGGCCCCATTTGAGCAATGGGGTCCAAAAAAAAAACGGTCCTGAGTTAGGCTCAAGAGGGAACCCGAGCAGCAGCATTCACATCAGTCAAACAGAGGACAACTGCCCACCTATTGTACATGTTGTGCAAAGACAGCATGGTAATCAGAACTCTTGCATATCCATAGAAGAGCAATCAGATGCAAGTTTGGAGACAGTAGAATCAGATGTCATTAGCGGTGCCTACAGGAAAACCAGAGTTACAGTGACCATACTAAAGCACCATCGAGGGCAGAACGCAAAAGAATTATGTACCTTCGAGAACACGGATCCATCATGCCAACAAGAAGTCCTTCCAAAGCTTATTGCGTATGGAGAAGAAGATGATGTAGAGGCTGAAGAGGAATGTCACGATGTACCGGAATTCCAGCCTTATGATGATGATCTTAAAGGCCTGAACCTGCATGTGGAGGAAGAAATAGAGACCATGAATATCGACACTAAGGAGGATGTCAATGAAGTATACATAAGTGCTAGATTAACCACACAAGCTAAAGCATGAACTTGTCGGGCTTCTTCGAGAGTGTAGACACCCCAATTTTGAGGTGACCCAAAGATGAGTTTTCCCATATGTTGCCTTGGGTATGACCCTTGAACCAACCTTAAACCCGTAGCAAGCTTGCAGCCCAGTTAGAAAACCAGACCAGTAAGGGAGAGCACATAGCTAGCACACCAACCTAGCAAACATAGCTAGCACACCTACCTGGCACACTTAGCTAGCACACCTACCTGGCACACATAGGTGGCGTGCATAGGTGGCGCACATAGCTGGCGCACCAACCTGGCGTACAGCCACATCGCAGGCTGCGGCTACTGGCTTTCCACCTCCCTTGGCTTTTACCTTTG
>JAMKQA010003332.1:0-30165 GCA_024699735.1 Posidonia australis
TGGGGAACCCTCACAAAGCCAACCCCTCCTTGGAAAGGCTGTCCTGTCTCTCAGGACACTACCAGCTATGGTGCACGTGTCCCACTTGCACTGGCCACCATAGGGTCCGCCTCCTCAAGGCATCCTCTACACACGGTGCTCAGGAGGGAGTGTCATACCTCCACACCCGACGACACCCAAGCCTCAGTGGTCACAACGACAACAGACGTATCATACCTCCGCGTCATGCCATAAGACATCTCAACCTGCGGACCTCAACCCTAGCCTTGAGACGACAGTCAAGGAGTCTCATACCACTAAGACCCAACGTCCCTCAGCCTTAAGTATCTCAGCCCCTGACCACGACCACCCGAGAATGTTGTCACATTCCCTGGTCACGGCTACACGGTCCCACACTATCTTGGCTTGCACACTGAAAATCAGGAAAACATTATCCAAAACAGGCCAACTATTTCTTTGAAATCCACTTTCAAACCATTTTCATATTATGAAAACTCATTCAAAACCTTGGCAAAGTGACGCATCAGGTGACCCAAGGGACCACCACTAATGGCCTACAATCTCACTCAAGGGGGAAAAACACAGCAATCCAGAAAGCCCTCGGAAACCCTCAGAAAACACATTTTATAAACTTATTTGGCGTGCCAAAACCATGTTCGGTATGCCAAAAACCATTGGATCGGTCAATCAAGGACCAATACTGTCAGAAAAATGGCATACCGAATAGATTCAATATATCGAAATCCACTGATTTAGTATGTTGTTTCCACTTTGGTATGCCAAAGTCCGTGAAAAATAGAAAACAACCCAAAACCTACAGTCTGAAATCACCCCAACTAGGACCTCTGATTGGACCCCCTAAACAAATACCAAAAAACTTGCATAAAACATAAGATGTAGACCCTCGAGTCTACTCCAAATATCAATAAACAAAACCAAAAATCAATCACCAAGCATCAAGATACAAAATCGCAAAGGCATAAGGGTCAAAATGACCCAAAACACACCAACCACCATAAATATCCATAAATCCACCATAAAGTTTCATAAAAATCATAATAAATTCTAGGAATGTAAATATACCTAGATTTTAAGCAACCCTATCAATTTCTACCAGTTCACATGATTTTTACACATTAAATAGGGATACTTACCTGAAATGAACTCCGACGATCCTCCAGCGAACACCGGCAACCCGGCACATATACTACCACACCACGACCTCAGGGACGTCACTCTAGAACTTCCTAGGACTCCATGAGCCACCCCAGCTCCTTAGCTTCTCTCCCTCTCATTCTCTCTCTCGACGCGTGAAACAAGGGAACAGACGAGGCAGGGGAGGATGGGTGGAAGGAGAAGGGGGTGGAGAAGGACGAGTGCGGAGGAAGGGAAGGGAAGGAAAGCTGGGGAAGAAATGAAGCACACCCGAGGAGGAGGAGAAAAAGAAGAAGAAAGGAGAAGACGACGATGACTGACTGAAGAGTGTGGTGCGGGCAACTTATATAGCCTACACACGCAGTAGCTAGGAGCATGCTCACCTGCACGTCTTAGCCACCGACACCCCACACGAGCTCACCAGCCAATCCACCCAACCACCAGCCACATCAACTGGCCCAAGGCACAGACCCCACATGGACCCCACATGGACCCCACACCCAGGCCCCACACGTATAGTGCCATAATGCATAGTGCCAACCATGCACATGGACACGCAAGTAGAAGTTGGCCCACGAGGCCCAAGCCCAAAAGCACAAAACCACACAACGGCTTCGAAGCAATAGCACCCATCCAGGAATAAAATTCATAAAAATGTAAACAATTAAAAATGAATTTTATGGGTGTTACAAAATTAGTGACTCAGAGCATGACTGCGCAACAAATCGGCATACTGAATCCAATTCGATATGTCGTTATCTGCGATTGCAAAAAACGACCCAACATTAGCCACTCGACTCTTCTCCTCCTTGGGAGTGAGGGGTGGATCCACCAAACACACATCAAAAGTCATGTAAAAACGTAGGGTGTAGACCTTTGAGTCTACTTCAAAACCCCTTAAATCATTTACATATCCATTCACCATGCATCAAAATAGAAATTCTCAAAGACAACATGCTCAGAGATTAGCCTTAGAACACATATGGCATTCTCCTGCATAAACCCAATGAAAGCTCCATCAAATCTCAAGATCTCAGTATATCCATGTAATACATTCAATTTCCTACCCATTTCACATTTTTTCCCCATTTTTGCATGCATTTAGCTATTTTTAATACCCTGCCCAAAAGAGAAGAACGAAGCGAAAGGTGAGAGGCGTGCACCTAGTCGAGATCCGATGATCCTTGCGAGCTTCCTCGACCTCTATGCAACGCTAGCACGATGCACACCTCTGACCTCACTCCCTCTCCTAGGCAACACTGGCTCGACTCACCTCCCCTCCACTTGCCTCCTCCCTTTGATTCCCCATCCTCTCTATCTCCTCCTCCTCCCCACATCATGCCGACCACTGGCCCCATCACCCTCACGACGGAGGGGACAGGACAACATGGGTTTTCTATGGTGGCATGGGTGACGAGAGAAGAAAAAAAGGAAGAAAAGATAGGAAGGAAGCAGGAGTCTCATGTGTGAGGGTCGGAGAGAGAGGAAAGAAAAGAAAAGGAAAAGAGAAAGGAGAAAAGATCGAACACATAGATCGAGGCAAATGTGCATCCTTTGTTTGGACTCCACATCGGTCCTACAACCACAAACAGTTGCACAGAAAGCCAACAAACCTCCACACACCCTAGAAACAACAAATTATCCATTAATTGACCATTTATACAATATTACAATTAATTACGTGATTTACAATTAAAAATAGATAGTCAAGTCCAAGTGTCACATGACTCGACCCATTGTTAACTTTAACTGCTTACTAGGAGCTACAAGAAGATGCAGTATCCAAAGGCTACTTGTGCATGCATGATGGCCATTTCACATTCCTGTGGGCATCTCATGCTAGATCATATCTAGCGCACAGCTTGTACCCCACTTATGCTTGACAAGAAGTAAATAAAAGGAAGCCATCATATTGTAAGCATATGATGAGTGTGTTGTGAGATTTCTCTTTCTTTCGTTCTTTTTCATGCAAGGTAGCATATTCACGAGGAAAAATTCCAACATGGCTCCAATAAAATTCGTTCTTGAGAGGAGAATATGAAAGCAGCTTTTCCCACTCAATTACTTGATTTGGTTATGCTTCTTCTAATGTCGTGTTGGCTGATTTTTGTTGCATTGTTGTGCATGAATTTGAAATAGATTTGTTAGATTGATTACACTATAGAGAAGGTGAATAGAGTATTATATTATTGTATAAAATCAATCTATTTAGAGCATAATTAAAAAAATTTCACCAATACAATATATACAATCATTCACCATATGAAATTATTCATCATAAGAGTACACGAAGAATTTTATACTGGTTTGGACACTATTTTACTTCAGTCTTCATGCACCACTTTCTTGTGAAGTTTCACTATGCTTCTCCCTTAAAAGGGTGGAGAAAAAAGCATTTATACTTCTCATAGAATCCTTCACACATTAAAAGATCCAAGCACACTCTCACTTACATGATTAACATGAAAAGTTGAAAACATGAGAGCTCAGACAAGATGAATTGAGTTTAAAGCTCTTGGTGGTTGAAAGAAAGAGTTAAGAGAGTAATAGCATATTTTTCAACTTTTGCCCTAAATGACATTAAATAAATCTACAAGAGAACAAGCCGTTATATTCAAAATAAAGAAATTTGTGTCCTCTAGCAAACATCCATGCGAATGTCCATCTAATTGCTATTGAATAGAAGATCGCCAACGAGCATCCGAAAAACTACTATTTCTTGGGCTACCTCTAGCAGAAGGCTACCTTAGATGTTCAAAAAATCCGTGTGTTAATAGCACCATCTTGTGGACATCTGTCTGGACGTCTATTCCAATGGGAAGTTGTTCAAATTTATGTTTTTACTATGTACCTACAAGAAACTTCCTCCAAAATGACAAATACACACAAGAATCTCTCAACAACCAAGCTAAAACGTTGTAGAATCAATCAAACATCGTTTTTAATTTAAAACTCATTAGATTTAAATTACATAACATTAATATCCAAATTACATTGATATCATCAAAAATCTAATTTAAAACAAAATAACTAACAATCTCTTCCTTTTATGATGATGTCAATATACTATGATTAATGTAATAATATTTATAGAAATATACTCTCCCTCAATCCTAGAATCCATAAGCTCTTAAAAAAAATATCAAGCCAAGTTCTCACTCACAATTCTGATCAAATAACCATATTAATCTCTCCCCCTTTACTACAACAAAAAGACAAAGGAATAAGGCATATACACACTCAAAATTTCAAAAAAGAAATCATATTTTAAATGACAAAGGTTCAAATAAACTACAAATATCAATCACTAGATAGATGGATTAGGAGTGAAACTCCACTCAAAATGATCCATCTTGTCATTTAGTTCATTAAAGCTTGAAAGCATTTCATTCCTTATCTCTTTCATTTCGCTCCTAATTGCTTGCATCTCTATCATAAGATCATCCAAAGAAGACAAAGATTGAGTCAAGGTTGTCGGAGTAGAGGTTCTTTGGGCCATGGTAGGATGAGAGGATTGTTAGAAGCAGCCATGGTGATCCTGATATACTAGACAACTTGAATTGCTCCTGTGACCATGCCGGTGGAACCCTGGTGCTGCTCTCCACCTACTTCTTGTGTGGAAACACACGAGGAGATCCGATATGGTCAGAGCGAAAATGGTGAATCCGGAAGAAGATATAAAACCCGGAAACACCAAAGGGAAGACAAAAAGGATAAGGAAAGGAGTCGCCACCTAGTCTTTTAATGGGAAGATGAGGAAAACCAAAACAAACACAAGAAAATCAAGAAACAAAACAAAATGCAGAATGCATGTGTGATCCATGCCTAATGGATAATGCAAGATGAATGCGGGCCAAAGAAAGGGTAAGGATTCTGGTTACGCATGGGAAAGGGGTTAGGCACCCCCATGCACCGGAGAAAACTCGGTCTTTCTAGGTTTCTTACTGTCAATGGTCTGCTAAATGTATGCTTGCTTATTCTATATGCTCCTACATTAAGATGACTGAAAACATGCCAAATCAAAGCAAAGAGAAGGAATCAAGGGGAAAAAGTTAATCCGAGGGTCAAATGTAGGCATTGTTAATGCCGCTTTACTGTACGCCCTTGGGCGATGAAGAAAATCATAAAAATCGTGAAATTCTCGGAAAGCTTCTCGTAAAACAACAGAAATTTGGATAAATCTGAGAAAATCAAAAATGGGAATATAATCCTCATTTCGGGACCATTTCGGCTTTGTAAGCCTTTTATTGTACGCCCTCGGGCAATGGAAAGCCAAAACAAGTCAAAACCACAGAAAATCGAGGAAAATCAAGAAAACGGGGAGAAGACCAAGCTGGAATCAAGCTAGGAAAATGTGCGCAAAACTAGGAAGAAAAGACGAGAAAATCCATTCAAAAAGATGTGAAAGGCCATGCAAAATGCAAGTGTGATGCAAATATGAAAGATGCAGGGGATTTTGTGCAAAAAAGTCCCAATTCCGAGGAAAACTGAAGTTCTGAAGCCCAAATCATCGAAAATACATAGGAAAACACATTCTATGCAAGTATGAAGAATTCTGGGGTCAAATGTGCATCCCTAGTCAAAATGAAGTTCTCTAGGGGTCAGAATGCAATTTTACCGCCTAAACATGCATTTAAATCAATTCTACATAAAATCAGGGTAAAAATGCAAGAAAAATGTCTTAAAAATAATCCAGGAAATTTCAGAGGCAAAATGGTCATTTTACCCCTAAAAACAGGCAAGCAGAGTAATATCAATGAAGCACAGGGGCTAAACTGCAAATTGCCTAGTAGAAAAAAGCATCCAGAAGAATTCAGTAAAGATAGAGGGCTAAAGTGCAATTTAACCAACAAAAACAACATCTTGAATGATTTCAGAAGAATGCAGGGGCTTAAATGTGAATAAACCAACAAAAATGAGCATTCTGAAACATTTAAAAGACTACAAGGGCTCCAATGCAAGTTTCACAAAAAAATGAACTATTAAAAACAATCCAAGGAAATCCAGGGTCTTCTATGCAATTTGTCTAAAACAAAATACATTCAAAAAACTCTAGAGGGCTTCTATTAAAGTTTTAAACTTAGAAAACATTACATTAAATGTTTAGGGTAAGAAATGTAATATTTTTAGTTAAAACTTTATCCGAAACAAATTAGAAAAATGAATGATGGACCTAGATGCAATAAGAGGACCTAAATGCAAGAAGAGTAAAAACTCCAGGATTTATTTTAAAAAGTTTTTTAAAGTTTTAAAAGAAATAAGAAAAAACAACGACGGCGCTGTCACAGGAGCTCCGCTGCCGACGACCGTCAGAGGAGGCCAAAGGTGGCCTCCAGCGGTTTGATCTTAGATCAGACCCCACTAGAAGCATGGAACGGAAGAAGGAGGGAGACTCACCGGAGCCGATGCACGGTAGGACAGTGGGAGAGGCCACCCCACCCCCTCCACCGTCGTGGGACTCCGACGACAGCACTGAGGAAGGACGAGACCTCCGGAGGCGGAAGAGCGGCAGTCCAGGGCTCCTGGTGGCTGCGGGATGACTCGAAGCTTCTTCGAGAGAGGCGTGGAGGCTGGCGGAGCGAGGTGGTGGCCTGGCCGTCGCCGCCGTGGCTTCCTCCAGCGAGCGGCGTTGCTGGGACGCTCCAGCGGTCGAGGCGTGGATCCAGAGGTTTGGGAGGTCTTGGGACGTGCCATGGATGGTTCCTGGAACGTCGGAGGGGCGCAGGAGGCCAGGAGCGGACACGGCGTCTCTGGATCCCATCGTCTTCTCTAGCGATGGTGGGACCAGAGCTGTACTCCGGCAATCTTTGCATGGACTGCTGGGAGCAGCGGTGGCTATGAAGAGGGCAAAGGAGCACCTTAGAGGGCAGAGGACGAGGAGTGAGGGCTTGGGGGTCCAGGAGACTTCCTGGATCCCCCCCCACCTCAGTCGCCAGAGTGTGGCAACGGCGGGGCACGGCGGAGCATCGTTGGCCAAGGGATCACTCTGGATCCCTTGGAAACGCTCCAGAAAGAGAGTGAAAGGTCTGGAGGACTGCAATTCAAATGAATAGGAGGGATCAATGTGTACCTGTTTGGAGACTGTGCCTCGCCGGAGCTCTGGAAATGGTGCCCTCTCCTCCTCTGCGACGAGTCTGGCTCTCTGGAGCTCTCTTCCTCGCTCTCTTGCGTGGTCCAGAAGGTGTGACAGTCTGTGTGGCCTCCTGTCCAATTTCTGGTTCTCTCCTTCTTATATAAGTCACCAGAACCCAATAGAAACGCTGTAACAGAATGAAAATGACCCTCTAACCAACTCCAAAAAAACAAAACAAACTAACCACATGCTAACGGCTGTCTCCTCGCTGCTCCCCCTTTTCCCCTTGGCTGCCAGCAGAGATGGACGGCGATCTAATGCCTCCGGCGATGGTTGATCCAACGGCTAAGGTAGCTCCAATTCGTGCTGGACTGATGGTGAGATGGGCTGGAGCTGAGCCTTGTGAGGAAGGATAATTGGACTGGATTCGTGAAGAGTTAAGGAGGAGAAATAGATTCAGTGAGGAAGGAGGAAGAAAAGTGAAATAAATTTGAATATTTTGGGTAGGAAAAACTTTGGTAAATGAAGGAGAAAAAATGAATATGATTTTGGGTTTAATTTTGGAAGAAGAGGTAGAAATAGGTTTGACTTTGGTGAAAATACAAATAGGAGAAGATGTGGATTGAGCCATTGTGGGCTTCATGGGCCTCCATGGGCCCAACTGGATTAAATGAGCTTTTATGAAGTCAAATAGGCCTTCATAGAGTTAATTGGGCTTAAATGGGCCTTGTGGGCCCTAGTGAGCCCACCTAGGGTTTAATGGGCCTAAGTGGGCCTTCATGGGCCCAATTGGGTCTCCATTAATTAAAAGGCCTCGGTTAAGTCGGTGCTCAGCCACCACATCTCCATCCTGCAAAATCAGAAAATTAGGGTGTCTACAGCTCCCTTGATGACATCCCAAATTTCCACAATAATTTAAAACAAATTAAATTACAGGAAAATTAAAGTAAACAGCAATATGCAAACAAACAAGAACCTGTGTGTGTGGCTACGAGACTCTAGACTATGTACACTATGCAAAATCCACCAGCTTGCCTACACATACAACCCAAGACCACGAGAAACAAGTGTGAGTGACAAAAGTCACCAAACACGTACCCCACGAAACAGTGGAAAACAAAACTATAATTATTTTCCTTTAAAACCATTTCGCAATTATTTTCTCCAAATCCACCAAAAACTAGAATCTCAGACTCAATAGGCCGGAAACCACGACACAAAGCCCTACTAGGCCTAAACCACAAGAAACACGACCTAAACCTACCAAACCAGACGGACAAAGGCTTTATAGACCAAAACACAAGCAAAACCCTTAATGGCTAAAACCACATACAATGAGTCGGGAAACCAAATGCCGGGTAACCAACTCTAGCCACAAGTAGTCACCGACGTGCACTGCACTGTAATGGTGTGCCACCCTATGCAGGAGCTATGCCATCCATGATTCTTCTACCTGGAGAACCCTTACAAAGCCAACCCCTCTTGGGAAGGTAGTCTTGTCTATTAGGATGCTACCAACTATGGGGCATGTGTCCCACCCTCTCTAGCCTCCACATGGTATGCCTCCTCATTACATCCTCCACACGATGCTCAAGAGGGAGTCTCATACCTCCACACCTGAGCCTTAGAGATTACGGCTGCAACAAGAGTATCATACCTCTCCGTTATGCCACAAAACAACTCGACCTGTGGACCTCAACCTTAGCCTCGAAACGACAATCAAGGAGTCTCATACCTCCAAGACCTGACGAATCTTTGCCTCAGGTATCTCGACGCCTAACCTCAACTAGGAAGACATGCCTGATCAACCAAGAATGTCGTCACATTCCATTATTTTGATGACACGATTCCACGATCTCTCAACCCGCAAATAGAAAACATGGAAAACTATTTCCAAAATGAGTCAACACATTCCTTCAAAAACCGTTTTCTCAAAAATCACTAAATTTATCATAAAAACCAAGAACACATTCTTAAAGCATGTAATTCATTTCCATGCAAACATAAGCATTAAACATGGGTTGTTGATACTTAAAATTAAAGAGAAACACCCAAAAATTGTCCCTGGCCAACAAGCGCATGTGGGCAGTGCATTCGGCCAATGCCCTAAGTATTTTGTCAGAAATTAGACAGCCCTAAACAAAAGCTAGAAAATTTCACCTAAAGTGGGAGCTTGGGGCGGACCTACAAAATGACCACTGAAAATTTTACACAAAATATATGTTGTAGACCCTTGAGTTTACTTCAAAACCCAATAAAAAAAACCGAAATCCATTCACCACACAAGGAGATATTAATTTTCAAACATGGTGGGGTCAAAAAAGACCCAAACCCAACAATCACCATAAATCGCCATAAATGCCACAAAAAATTCCAAAATATTAATTTTAGCCTAGATTACATGCATCTTAGGTAATTCTACCATTTTTCATGATTTCTATGTCTTGGATTGGAGGTGCGTAATTGAATACAAACTCCGACGACCTAAATCCGGTCTCTGGCCAACTTCGACAATTCCAGGTGTCCTCGATCACTCCACATCCTTAGGGACACTACACTGGATCTCCACACACAACCACTCATTGCCTCAAGCCATTGTCGACCTCTACTCTTCATAGGCACATCGACAAGAGAAACAAAGGAGGGAGAGAGTGGGTGATGGAGATAGACGGGGGAGGGAGAGAGTAAGTGGGTGGGGGAGAGAAGGAAAGGAATAAGAAGAGGGGGCATTCGTGCATGTGGACGCGCATCAGCTTCTAAAGCATTGCTAACGCAATAGCTGAACGTATGCAAACCAATGCGTCCCACCTACAATCAGCCCCAAATGAGCACACCCACAGGCTCCAAGCACGAGTCAACAACTAGCCACACCAACCAGCCCACAACACGAGCCCACAAGCATAGTGTCACACACACAATGCCATCCGCGCATAGTGCCAACCACACACAGTGCTAACCATGTGGGGACAAGCATAGGAACATACAAGCAAAAGTCTGTGCACGAGGTCCAAGTGCAAACCATAAAATCATACAAATGGGCTGTGGGACAATAACACCCGTCCAGAAATAAATTCATTAAAAGTATATATATACAAAAAATGAATTTTCAAGTATTACATCCTAACCACCTTAAAAGAAGATTTCATCCACGAAATCACTAGCAGGTGAAAAGAGACAAATACTGGACTACGATGGCTTTCTCGTGCTCCCACATGGCCTCCATGGCTTAATGATGCCACCACTACACCAAAAGCATCAGAATCACCTTGTTCCGTAGCATCAGCTCCTTGTGGTCAACAATTTGGATGGAATCCTCCATAAACAACAAATCTTCTTGGAGCCCGTTTGGTTGAACTAGAATCACATGAGATGCATCAACCAGACACTTCCACAACTTTGTGACATGGAATACGTCATGCACAGATGATAGCTCTTATGGTAGATCAAATCGATAAGCAACCAATCTCACTGATCCTCTAAGTAATTTGGTAAGGGCCAATCTAGTTAGAACTTATCTTCCTACACTTCTTGGACCTCATGACACCCTTGGTCGATGACACCTTCAAGAATACATAGTCTCCCACCAAAAACTCCAACAGTCTCCACTTTCTATCGGAATAGCTCTTCTGCTGACTCTATGTAGCTAAAAGCTTGCTACAAATCAAATCAACCTTGTTCGCGTACAACTACACAAGCTTAGGACCAATCAATTGCTGCTCACCCACCTCACTCTAGCAAACTAGCGATCAACATGGCCTACCATACAGGGCTTCCAACAAGGCCATCCCGATGCTCGAGAGATAAGAATTATTATAGGTGAACTCAATCAAAGGTAGAGGGTCCTCCCAACTCTCTTGCAAATCTAGCACACATGCTTTAAGCATATCCTCTAGCGTCTGGATATTCCTCTCTATTTGAGTGTTCGACTCAGGATAAATTGTTGTGTTATAGTTGAGGACGGTGCCAAAAGCCTCCTGTAGAGTCCTCTAGAACTTTGAGGTGAACCTCGTGTCTCTATTTGACACGATGGACACTAGAACACCATGTAGCCAAACCACCTCTAAAACATACAGCTCCGCCAGATGGTGCATCGGAAGCTTCACCCAAATGGATAGGAAGTGAGTAAACTTGGTTAGCTGATCCACGATCAACCACACAGTGTCGTTCTTCCTTTAAGTCTACGGTAAACCAGTCACGATGTCCATGGAGATGTGCTCACACTTCCACATGGGAATTTCCAATGGTTGCAAGGTCCCTCTAGGTCTCTGGTACTTGCCTTGACCAGCTGGCAGGTTGTACACCTCACCACGTGGTCAGCAACATCTCTCTTCATACTAGGCCACCAAAAGTTTCGCTTCAGGTCTTGGTACATCTTTGTACTCCCAGGGTGAATAGTGTACTTTGACCAATGTGCTTCATCGAGTAATCTTTGCCTAGCCTCCTCATGCTGTGGTACATACAAATGTGTTTCATTTCTCAACTCTCCAAATGGCCCAATAAAGAAGTGAGGCTTTCCACCCGCCTCTAGCTTCTCAAACATAGCCTGATCAAAGGTGTCCAACTGCTGACAAGTGACAATGAACTCCACCATCTTAGGGAAAGCAGACAGATTGGCCATTAAGGCATCAACCATTCCTTGAACTTTCCTCCTAGGCCTGCAGCTCACCAGATCTTCCAGTGTGGTCCACACCTTGACTATCAGGCTCGCCAACAATGCATACACCGACTCAGAGAATCGACGACTATGTTGACCTTTGTAGGGTGGTAGAACAAACAAAAATCATAGTCCTTCAGATACTCCACCCATCGACGTTGCCTCAGGTTGAGGTCCCTCTATGTGAAAATATACTTCAAGCTCTAATGATCGGTAAAAACCTCAAACTGCTTTTCATATGGATAGTGCCGCCAGAGCTTGAGAGTGAACACTACGACAACCATCTCCAAATCATGGGTCAAGTAGTTCTTCTCATGGCCCTTTAACTAGCGCGAAGCATAAGCGACAACATTACCATGCTACATCAGAAAACACCCCAACCCAACACCACTGGCATCACTATACATAGTGAAACCATTACTACTAGAAGGTAGAGTCAACACAGGGGTAGAAACCGGATGAGGCATCAACTCTTGGAAACTTGCCTCACAATCCTAGTCCCAGTAGAACGAGACTTCTTTCCTGGTCAACTCTGTCGGAGGCACAACTATGGAGGAGACATCCTTAATAAGCCTCCTATAATAGCCCACTACACCCAAGAAACTTCTGATCTTCGTCACTATCCTTAGTCATTCCCATTGCTCAACACCTCTACCTTGGTAGGATCCACTTCGATGCCTTCTCCAAAAATCAAATGGCCAAGGATCATAACCTCACTCAGCCAGAACTCACACTTGGAGGATTTGGCATGCAGCTGATGATGCCTCAAGGTATCCAAAATTGGCCATAGGTGAAAGGCATGAGTCTCCACATCAGGGGTGTAGAGTACCACATCATCAACAAAAACCACAACGAACTGGTGTAGAAAAGGGCTAAAAATCCTATTTATCAGATCCATAAATGCAGTCAGTGCATTGGTCAAGCCGAAGGGCATAACCGTGAACTCTTAATACCCATACCATGTCCAAAAGGTAGTCTTTTGAATGTCTGAGTCTTGTATTCTCATTTAGTGATACCCTGACCACAGATAGATCTTCGAGAATACTGAAGTAGATTATAACTGGTCAAATAGGTCATCAATGTGGGGCAAGGGATACTTATTCTTCACTGTGATGTGGTCCAGTATCTGATAACCTATACACAGCTAGAATGAACCATCCTTTTTACAGACGAACAAGACAAGTGCTCCCCACAAAGACACACTTGACTTGATAAACCCCTTGCCCAGTAACTCCAGCAACTGATTCTTAAGCTCTTGCAACTCCGCTGGAACCATGCGATAGGGATGCTTCGACACAGTACCAAAATCGAGGATCAACTCGATTGAGTACTCTACTTCCCTATGTGGTGGCATACCAAGCATACTGTCAAGATAAACGTCAGGATATTCACACACCATAGAGATGTTGTGAAAACCAAATACAAAGGAAGTGGAGGTAACTATACTATCTAGATACCCCATGCAACCGCTAGCCAAAGACTTATAAGTCTTCATAGTCGAAATAACAAGCTTAGGTTCACCCCAACACCCACCTTGCACAAAGAAGCATCTATCAATAAGAGACCCAAAATAAACTCTCCTCCAAACACAGTTGATCAGAGTGGACTACTATGCCAACCAATCCATGCCAAGTATCACATCGTACTCCTGTATATCAATCACTATCAGGCTAGCGTCAAACACTATGCCATTCAACGTAAAGTTGACAAGCCATAGATACTTCCATGCCAAAATGTACTCCCCTAGTGGCGTTACCATGTTGAGATGAAAGGCCAGCCTAGCCAATCTCTCTGCTAACTCCACCGTAAAAGACTCAGAGACAAATGGAAAAGAGCTCCATGAGTCAAACAAAACCTTGGCCATCTAGCTAGCTACAATAAAAGAACTTGATGACCAAGAAAAACAATAGCACCACATTCATACATTAGATAGTTGTCCAGGTTATAGGAAATATCACAAATATTATAAAGGGTTTTAACACCGATTAATCATCCTTACTCTCAACTACATCTCCTGAAGGTCCAACGTCTAGAGCTACAATAGTGAACACCCATCTTCTCATCGGCTTCTATGGTGTGCTTCTTGCCTTCTTGGGTAGTTTTGGACAGGATCTCTTGACATGTCCCACCTTGCTCCAGATTCTGAAAATCTCAGCGAAGCTGCTCCTTCACATGAGTGGAGAACTTATCATAGAACGCTGCCGTGGAATCCTTTTGTTGGGTACAAGCAGTTACTAAGTCTGGGAACTTCAACCCCTTCATTGACTTCCACCACTTATTTATCTCACCATCCAATAGATACGTCACCAGCCGCACCCAATGCTCTTCTAGACATGTCATGCTCTCCAAAATCTTCACCACCTTCTCCAGCCAAGCCTCACTCTCCTCAACACTGACCTTTCCCTTGAACGACGATAGACGAAGCTTCGTGAACTAGCTCAACCATGGGTCATCTGGTGGCTCACTGGAGCTACTCTTGCTGAAAGTATGGGAGATCCCATGAGCCAAGCTCCGTAGTTTGGAACGAATAGCCTTCCATCCCCTTGTTTCCTTATGGGACTTGGAATCTTCGACCAGCGCCTTACTTTTACGACCATGAGGAGGCATCGTGCAAAAGGAGAGAGGCAAAACACCTGCATGACAAACAAGACAATAAACAAAAATCCATATATAAAACATTTGGTGTAGACTATACCATGCATGCAAAGCCTATGAATTCTCAAGACCGTACACCCTAGGCTATTGCAACCTAGTGAACTTACTATTCTGATACCAAATCTGTAACATCCCAAATTTCCACAATAATTTAAAACAAACTAAATTACAAGAAAAATAATGCTAAACAACAATATCTAAACAACTAGGAACCTGTGTGTACAGCTACAAGACTCCAGATTATGTGCACTATGCAAAACCCACCTGCTCGTCTACACCAGCAATCTAAAACCACGAGAAACAAGCGTGAGTGACAGAAGTCACCTAGCATGCATCCCACAAAAACGGCAAAAAACAAAACTATAATTACTTTCCTTTAAAATAATTTCACAATCATATTCTCCAAATCCACCAAAAACAAAAATCTTAGGCCCAATAGGCCAAAAACCACAAAACAAGGGCCTACTAGACCCAAACAACAAGAAACACAGCCTACACTGGCCAAACTAGACAGGCAAAGGCTCTACCAGCACAAAACACAAGTAAGGCCTTTAACGGCCAAAACCACACACAACGAGTTGAGAAACTCGACACTGGGCAACCATCTCTGGCCATAAGCAGTCATCGAAATGCACTGCATTGCCATAGCATGCCGCCCTGTGTAGGAGCTACACTGTCCTGTGATTCTCCTACCTAGAGAACCCTCACAAAGCCAACCCTACCTAGGAAGGCAGTCTTGTCTTTTAGTACACTACCAACTATGATTCACGTGTCCCATCCGCACTGGCCTCCACAAGGTACTCCTCCTCACGACATCCTCCATAAGGTGCTCAGGAGAGAGTCTCATACGTCCACACCCAACAACACCTGAGCCTCAGTGCACACGACAATAATAGGAGTATCATACCTCCTCATCATGCTACAAAAGACCTCGACCCATGGACCTCAACCCTAGCCTTGAAATAGCAGCCAAGGAGTTTCATAATTCAGTGACTCGATGAATCTCTACCTCAGGTATCTCGACTCCTGACCTCAACCAAGGAGATGTGCCCAATTACCCGAGAATGTCGCCACATTCCCTAGTCCTGACAACACAGTCCCATGGTATCTCAGCACACAAACAGAAAACACGAAAAACTATTTCCAAAATGGGTCAACACAATCCTTTGAAACCATTTTCTCAAAAATCACTATATTTATCATAAAACCCAGAACACATTTTTAAAGCATGTAATTCATTTCCATGCAAACGTAAGCATTAAACATGGGCTCTAAATACTCAAAATCACAAAAAAAAAAAAAACACCCAAAAATAGTCCTTGGCCAACCAACTCATGTGGGCCATGCATTTGGACTGCATCTCAAGTATTCTATCAGAAATCAGACAACCCTGAACTAGAAGCCAGAAAATTTTGCCCAAAGTTGGAGCTAGGGGCAAAGCTATAAAACGACCACCAAAAATTTCACACAAAATATATGTCGTAGACCCTTGAGTCTACTCCATAACCTAATAAACAAAGTTGAAATCCATTCACCACACAACAAGATATCAATTTCCAAACACAAAAGGGTCAAAAAGGACCCAAACCCAACAACCACCATAAATCGCCATAAATGCCACAATAAAACACAAAATATTACAAAATATTAAATTTAGCCTAAATTACATGCATCCTAGGCAATTCTACCATTTTTCATGATTTCTACACATTGGATTGGAGATGCGTACTTGAAAACGAACTCCAACAACCTAAATCTTGTCTCCAGCCAACTTTGGCAATCCCAAGTGTCCTCGGCCATTCCACGACGTCAGGGACACTACATTCAAGCTCCATGCATAGTCATGTGCAGCCTCAAGATACCATCGACCTTTATTCTTCACGGGCACCACTGGTAGGAGAAACAAGGGAGGGAGAGAATGGGCGAGTGAGAGATACAGGGGAGGGAGGGAGTGAGTGGGTGGGGGAGAGAAAGATGAGAGAGTGGGTGGGGAAGAAGAGAGGTGGAGAAAGGGAGAGGTGAAGTGGAGGGAGGTGTCGATAGTCATGAGGAAGAGGAAGGAAGGAGGAAACGTGAGGAGGAAGGAGAAGAATGAAAGAAAGAAGAAGAGGGGGCATTCGTGCATGAGGGAATGCATGGGCTTATAAAGCAATGATAACATAGTAGCTGAATGCATGTCTACTAGTGTGTCCCACCTACAAGCAGCCCCACATGAGCACACCCATAGGCTCCAATCACGAGCCAGCAACCAACCACACCAATCAACCCACAACAGGAGCCCACACATGGGCCCACACACGGACTCACAAGTATAGTGCCACATGTATAGTGCCAACAGTGCACAATGCCAATCTCGTACATTGCCAACCATGTGGGGACAAGTATAGGAACACACAAAGAAAAGTTGACTCACAAGTCCCAAGCCCAGAACCACAAAATCATACAAATGGGCCTCGAGATAGTAACACTGACCCAGAAATAAATTCATTAAAAGTATATATAAGCAAAAAATGATTTTACGGGTGTTACCGAAACATCCCTTTAATTTCAAACAAATGCCTTAAAAGGAGACTGAAAGGAGAAAAAGAAAGTTTATGATGATTCTTAAGAACATAGTAGACAAAAAGATCCCATTTGGCACAAAAACATCTCATGATGCAAAACATGATTATAGTTAATATCTAGGATAATTCATTTTGATGATTGGATTTTTGTGTAAGATTCTTAAACACAACTTTAACGACCATGCAAGCATGATGTTCGAGATGAGTAAAAAGTAACTTAGATCTTCAATTAGTCCAAGGAATAAGAATAGTCTTAATGAACTTATGATGAGACCAATTCTTAGAATCATATGAAGCATGATGAAGATCAATATCCCTAGATGGGAGTAGACAATTTTTTGATAAATAATTTGGAGAAATTGTGGGCTTATGTCCATAGACAATAGATGTAAGCTTAGATTCCTTATATAATAGATTAACATAAAATTGTGCTACGGTAGACACCCTGATTTTGCACACTCAAGCCCACACAAGTCCACTAGGCCCACACAAGCCCATTCTAACTTAATCCAAGCAAAAAACCACTAATTAAAACCAAAATTCACCTAAAAACATTTAAAACCCTAAATAATTAAGTAAAACCCTAATTAAAATCAAAATCAAACAAAATCCACTTAAACTCACTTAAAATCCAAGTTAATCAAGTAAAATCACTAATTAAAAATCAAAATCAAACAAAATCCACTTAAATTCTAAATTAATCAAGTCAAAATCAAATAAAATCCATTTTAAACAACTTTAATCCATGTAATTTCAATGAAAACCTAAATTAAACTCAAAGAAACCCTAAAAACCCTTAAAATCACTTAATTAAGTTAAATACCAAATTTAAACTCAAAATTCTAATTAAAATCCAAAAAATCCTAATTTAAACTCAAAACTTTAATTATAACCCAAAAACCATAATTAAACTAAAAAACCCCATTTAAAAACCAAAAACCCTAATTAAACTAAAAAAACCCTTAATTACAACCCAAAAACCCTAATTTAAACTAAAAACTCTAATTAAAACCAGAAACCCTAAAAACCCCTAAAATAATTTAAAACCTTAAAATCCCAACCTTAAACCAACAAATTAAATAACAAAAAAGCCACAAATTAATTAAATCACCAAAAAACCCCAAATTAATTAAATAATAAAAAACCCTAAAATGATTAAAATCATAAAAAAAACCCTAAATCATTTAATTAATCCAAAAAGAAACTAACTTAAAATCTCATAATTAAATTCAGACCCCTAAAAACCCTAATTTAAAAACAATTAAACTTCAAAATTACAAAATCAAAACTTAATTAAAAACCTAAAAAACAAAATCAAATGATAAACAAAATCAGAATTAAAAAACCAAAATCAAAACCAAAAAAAAAACAAAACAAGACGAAACCACTCACAGCCCAAACCACATTTTCATTTAAAACTTAGGAAATGCAAAAAATAAATCTACAGTCTTCTTCTTCCTAGCACCATTTCCCCATCTTCCTCACTCCCATGTTTGTCCAACTGCCATCAACCACGATCACCTCTTTTTCCACCCCTTAAGAAGTTCGAGAAACCACCTAGAGAGGGACATCTAAACTAGACAGAGTAGAGAGGAGAAACCAGACGGAGAAATCGCCAGAGACTAGAGGAGTGAACCTGAGAAAGCACCCTCATTCGAGCCCCAGACCACCCAGCCACTACCACCATATCCAGGGCACTCCCTCCATCACCTTTGCAACCCAGGAGCTTCATAGAACCACCGCCAAAGCATCACCCCAGAGGAGCGCCACCGTCGAGCTTCGCTGGAGGACAACCAGGTACTCCTTTTCCCCATTCTTTCATTACTTAGTATATGCCTTAGGTCTAGAAGACTCCTCCTAGCATTTTATGCAAGCTTAGCCAGTGTAGGCCACCCTACCAGTCGTCTTTCCATCCTCCGGTGGTGGGTTCGCCACCACCGACAAGGCTCAAGCCTCTTGATCTAGGGAAGGCCCCATGGATCTCCCCTTTGTCTTCCTCTTTATCTTCCTGGGGTCCCCTTTGCTTGGAAGAGGAACCCACCAGTCTCCTATGCATGAGGACACCGTCGCCGCTGCTTTGCACCGATGATCGCCGCTACGGCATTGTGGAATCTCTGGAGCCCTCCAAGCACCAACGCGACCTCCACGTGCTTCCTCAATGAACCTCGAGCTCCCACGAACTCGGGAAACCTTCATCCTGCCGCTTGAACAGCTATGATGCTATGACAACCCACCACTGCTGTTTCCGTCGATAGGGAGATGGGGAGGACACCTCCGTCGCTCACAAAGCCTCTTGGCACCTCTAGAACGTTCATCGCATCTCCCCGGAGGTCCTTCGATGCTTGCAGCGTCAGCCCAACCTCAGCATCACCGCCAGAAGCCTCAGCAATCGTCTTCTCTAGCGTCGACCGCCGCTCACTAGAGCCCGAGGTGGGGGAGGTGTCTCAGGCCTCCCTAGTCCATCCCACTATCCTGGAGGTGCTCTTCGTGAAGTCCCCTAGCTTCTCTGACTTCCACCACCACCTTCCTACTGCTGCGCCACCATTAGGGGCTTGCTAGAGTTCGCGCCGGAAAGGGATCGCTAGCGATCTTCGAAAAAGATAGATTTAGGAATTTTTCTTTCAAGTTTAAATAATTACACATAGGTCCGAATTATCATTGCATATAGGTCCTTGAAATTTCTTTTAGGTCCTTTTTTCTTGCTTCCAGGTCCTTTTTCCTTACATCTAGGTCCTTTCTTACTTCCAGGTCCTTTTTTATTACTTTTAGGTCCCTTTTTATTACATTTAGGTCCTGTAGTTTTGTGTTTAAGCCCCTGAAGATTTAAATAAGTTTCATTCTTTCATTATTTTTTGTAAATATTGCATGTTTTGTCCTATTTAAGCTTTATTTTCATTTTTAATCCCAAGTATGTTTGTTTCTTCACAGATAGACCCCTATATTTATGTTTTCTTTGCCAATGAGTCCTGAACATTTATTTTGTGACCCCTGAGTTTCTTTATTTTAAAATTGTATTGTAAATATTTCATATTTTTCCTTGTTTAAATTTTAATTGCATTCCAGTCCTATTCATGCATGTTTTATCACACTTAAACCCCTTAGATCTTAAAATTGTCCATAATTACACTAATCATGTAAAAAAATTGATTTTTATCACATTTTGGTCCTGAAATTTTGCATATCTATCCCTAAACTCAATCTATAATGTTTTTAGATAGGAAAATTTACATCTAGGACCCTAAAACTTTCTTAAATAATTAATGATAGTTTTTGTTGTATTTAAAATCACATTTTAATATGTTTCACATTAATTGATCACATGTACATGTAAAATCACCACTTGAATAAAGTTTTCATCAAAAAACCATGTTTGAAATATAAATGAACATTTGATTTCACAATTTGTCAGATTTGCACCCTATGTGGGAATTTTTTATAGTAAATCCTAGGTTTTCAAGAAATTACCAAAAGTACAATTTTCACACATGTCACATCGCATAGCCACATTTTCTTTAAATTTTACATCCTAACATCAAGATAAGACTTTTTAAACACATTTTTAACCATGAACTTTTCCTTTCTATGAATTTTGCAAAATAGACATTGAGTTTTCAGGGAATTATCTAAGTACCATTCTCACATCCTAGTATCACATTTTCCTTTGATCCATCATCTGTACACTAGGGCAGAAGTTTTTGAATGAATTTTAATCCAGATTTTCATTCTTTTGTGAATTTTACGTTTTGGTCCCTATACTTGTCCTTTATTGTTTTTACATTGTTTTATTGTTTCAAGACCTTTTCTTTTGCATGTTTTCTTTTTCTTGACATTTTTCATACATTTTGGCATACCTTAGACTATACATTATCCCCATGCATGCATTTATCACATTTGACCACTAAAATGGCCAAATTGCCCCTAAGTCACCAATTCATGCACATTTGTGTTAATTATTGCACCAAGTCATGCATAACCTCTATCCAAAGCATTCCTTAGTGTATTTTACCCATTTAGGTACATTTCCATGCATTTTACACAGTTTTTGCTGTATTTGCACATTAGTTCATTCTTTTTGGATAAGTCTGCATTTCATACATTCTTCTGTGAGTTTATCTCCCATCTGTCTTTGGATTCCTTCATCTGATAATTGATTTGATTGTCTTTATTCCATGTTTTCTGATTTTTTGATTTGATTCGGATTTCATCGCCCGAGGGCGTATATTAATAGGCTTGAAGACCGACATTAGCCCCACCACGGATTATCTTCCTTTTTTGATTTTCACGACCTTTTCTATGATTCCGATGACTTGGGTTGACCCCACCTTCCATCTTTTGACCTTAGTATGGTTTTCTGGACTATTCTTTACAAAAACAACGTCATTTCATGTGATTTTCTTCTCATATCACCATTTACCTATTTTATGTGGATTTCATTGCAATTTTTCCATTTGGATTTCTTTGATGTTTTATGCACAACTAATGATTTGGGTTTGTTGCATTTTTAATTCCCTTGACATCAGTACAGTTTTCATAATCATTCTTTACAAAAATGTTGACATTTTATGTGAATATTTTCACATGTCATAGTTTTCCTATTTTATGTGGAATTCATTGCAGTTTTCCCACCGTTATTTTTGAGATGCTTTCTTTTATTCTAATGACTTGAGTCAGTTGCATTTTTGACATTCTTGAGGCCTATATGATTTTCCGAGCCCTTCTCGCTAGAAACCTTGTCATTTTATGTGATTTTCTTTGTTGTGTCATACTTTGTGATTTCATCATTTCACGAGGATTTCTTTGCAGTTATTGCGTACCCTCTTATACATCCATCCAGTCTTGTCTTGGCACTCACGTCAGTGTGATTAGAACAAAATCTAGGCATAGCAAACATTCATTCAGCCTCAAGCAAGCGAATCAAGCTAGAAAGACCGACTTTTTTGGGCGTACGGGGGTGCCTAACACCCCCGTGCATAATAGGAATCATTACCATCCACTAGTTAACAGATATTTGGCCTTCATGTTTGCATCTCATTCATTCACTTTTTGTGATTTGTTTGTGGTTTTCCTCGTCTTTCCCTTAAAAGACTAGGTGGCGACTCCTTTTCTTTTTGTTTTCATCCCATCTCACGCCCTCGCCAACATGGCATGGCTGTGGCCTCCTCCCTCTGCCGTGACTCCGCGCTGGACCCCTGGGCCAGCACACGGTCATAGCTACCAACTTAGAATATGCGTTGTTTTGATACTAGAATGACAATAAATTGTATATAATGGTGTGACCATGCCGGTGGAACCCTGCACGGCTCTCCCCTATCGGGTGCGTGGAAGCACTCGAGGAGACCCGACATGGTCACGGCGAAGATGGTGAATCCGGAGAAGAAGACTAGACTTAGAAACACCAAGGAAGGATAAGAAAGGATAAGGAAAAAAGTCGCCACCTAGTCTTTTAATGGAAAGATGAGGAAAACCGAACACACAAGAAAACCAAGAAGCAAACAAGATGCAGAAAACATGTGTGCTCCGTGCCTAATGGATATAATGCACAAAATGAATGCGGGCCAGTGAAAAGGTAAGGATTTTGGTTACGCATGGGGACTAGGCACCCCCATGTGCTCAAGAAAACTCGATCTTTCTAGGTTTCCTACTTGTCAATGGTCTAATGGGTGTGTGCATGCCTATTCTAAATGTGTATGCTAAAGATGACTGGAGATAACATGCCAAATCAAAGAAAAGAAATGAAATAAGGGGAAAAAGTTAATCCGAGGGTCAAATGTAGGCATTGAGAATCCCACTTTATTGTACGCCCTTGGGCGATGAGGAAAATCGTAAAAATCGAGAAATTCTCGGAAAGTGTCTCGCAAATCAGTAGAAATTTGGATAAATCTGAGAAAATCAAATTAGGAAAATAATCCTATTTTCGGGACCATGTCGCCTTTGTTAAGCCTTTTAATGTACGCCTTCAGGCGATGGAAAACCAAATCAAGTCAAATGACACGAAAATCGAAAATAATCAGGGAAACGGCGAGAAAACCAAGCTCGCAACGAGTCAGAAATGCGTGTGCAATGTAAAAAAGAAAAGGCAAGAAAATTACATGAAAAAGTGCAACAAAATGTGCAAAATGCATGTGTGAGTGTAAAAATACGTATTCTAGGGGCCTTTGTGCAAAATCCCAAATTTTGAATAAAACTGAAATTCTAAAGCCCAAATTATCAAAAATACATAGGAAAACACATTTTATGCAACTATGGAGGAATCTGGGGTCTAATGTGCATTTCTGGCCAAATTGGTGTTTCCTAGGTGTTAAAATGCAATTCTTCCACTAAAACATGCATTTAAAGCAATTCAGTGGAAATTCAGGGTAAAATATGCAAGAAAAAGGATCCATGAAACTTTTAGGGGCAAAACAGTAAATTTACCCTAGAAAACAGGCACTTAGTGAGAAATATGTAAAATGTTGGGGCTAAAATGCAATTTACGTAGGAAAACAATGTATTTAGAAGACTTCAGAGAAGTTTAGGGGCTTAAATGCAAATTAACCAAAGAAAATATGCATTCAGAGGAGTTTTAGAAGAATACAGGGGCTAAAATGCAATTTACCCAAAGGAAAATGCATTCTAAAAGGTTTAAAAAAGTTCAGGGTCTTTTATGCAAAAGTATTGGAATTAAATGTATGAAAAGAAACTCTAGGAGTTTTTTTGTTAAACTTTTAAACTTGGAAAGCATTATTTTGAATGTTCAGGAAGCATAATGCAATATTTTCAGTTAAAACATTTATTCAAACGATTTATGAAAAATGATTCAGGACCTAAGTGTAAGAAAAGGACCTATTTGTAATAAAAAAAAGTCCTAAATGCAATAGATAGAAAGTTTCAAAATTTTATTAAAATAAAAAGTTTTATATTGTTTTTAAAAGTAAAGGTAGCGGCGGCCGCTGGCGACGGTGCTTTCCTATCGACGACCGCTGGAGAGGCAATCAGAGGCATTCACGTGGTCTGATATGAGAGCAGACGTCATTGGAGGTAAGAGGAAGAAGAGGGAAAAAGATCCAATGGCTTGGATCGAGGTTCCAACGGTGGGAGTGGGCCTCCCACCTACCTCGCCATCGAGGCACTCCTGCGACGGCGTCAAGGCAGAAGGGAGACTGCTAGAGCTATGGCACGGCGATCCGGAGGTCGCAGAGGCTTCAGGCAACGAGAGGAGCCTTCTTCTTCTTCTAGAAGCGAGTATGGTGGATGATGACGAGGAGGGGATTTCCGCCTGCCGTCGATGTCTTTTCCTCCGGCAAGTGAGGTCGCGGGCATGTTCTAGAGGTCGTGACGTGGATCTGAAGGCTCCGGAGTACTAGGGGCATGCCATGGAAGCTTTCTGGAGGCTCGGAGCGACGCAGAGTGGCTGGAGGCGTGTGTTCCTGTTCTGGCTTCAATCATCTTCTCTAGCGACAGCGGAACGTCACGATTCCGGCGATCCTATGGTGGAGACCTCCGCAGCAATCAGAATGGGAATTGGAGGGGCAAAAAAGCAAGAGGTAGGCTAGGAGAGGTAGGCCTAGGGTTCTAGGACGAAGGACAAGCCCTAGACCAACACCCCCACCTATATCGCTGGAAAACAGCGACGATGAGGTCCGTGGAGCGATTCTGACCAGAGGAGGTCTCTGGTTTGTTTGGAAACGATCCAGAAAGACTAAGGAAGCTCTAGGAAACTGGATTTGAAGATAAATGAGGTTGGTGGAGGACATACCTGGCCTGACGACGCACGTCTCCTCCACAGCTCACCGGAAGTGGCCTAAATTCTCCACTTCTCACCTCTACGAGCCCCTCTCTCTTTCTGGAGTTCTCCCTCGCTCTGGAATTCTCTATTTTTCTCTCGCCAAAAGACCTCCTCACCTCTACCTCTGCTCCTCCTTTTATAAGTGAAGCTCTAGTGGCTATAACAACCTATAACAAACTCAACAAAATCCTAACAACTAACCAACTCTGTAACAAACTAAGAAGCCTCCTAACAGACTAACCACTTGTAACAACCTTGCTGTCCCCCACGCACCCCGCTACCTGCCCAAGCACCGACAGTGATTGACGGTTGTGATGAGGGAACCGGCCAGGTGCATATGTCTAGTGTGGCTGCATGGTGCACCTAATAGGTGCGCCTGTCGGGTGTGCCAGATATGTGCGCCAGTGATATGTGCCTGTTTGGTGCGCTAGAGAGGTGCGCCTGCAAGGCCCCGGATCACGGCTCAGACCATTTACTGTTGGGTTTGGCGTTCTTTGTCTTTGGGACTAAGCCAGGATTTGAGTTCATTTGTGATTAAAAGCCCAGCTACCACAATTCCAGCCTGTAGACCTGCAAAACTGAGGTGTCTACAACTGGCATCATGAATAGTGGTGTGACATCAAAGTTGAAAAAATCATCATCAAAAATATGACATTTTAAGATAAGATTCCTAGAAAAATAATATTCAAAGAAATCTTGGGGAACATGAGAAATAATGAGATTTGAGTCATTTTAATTGGACCTTCTAAGGATTCACTACAAGAAAAACATGCTTTTCCGAGGACATGCGTCCTCACTAAGTCCTCGTTATATGGTTTGCCAAGGACTTAGCGAGGACTATTTATTCTCGGGAAAAATAACTCATTAAATAAATATTGTGAAGAAATATCCTTACAATGTACTCGTAAGTTAATTGCAAGGTAACTAGTCCTCATAAATTTCTAGCTATGTCCTCAGTATCCCCTCACAATATGCTCACTAAGTGCTCGCTATGTATGTGAAATTGTATCATCATTCAAGATCTAAAGAGGACTTTGTGAGGACATGTCATCGTTATTCCTGATGAAAGAAATTATTTTCGTGAGGACATAGTGAGGATTCGACCTCGCAATGTCCTTGCTAAATCTAGGCAGTAAAAAAAAAATAAACCAATAAATTACAAAATTGAACATACTAAAATATACATTAACATACCAACTAAAATGACATTCAAATACATTCACCAGTATATTAAATTACACATTTATTACACAGACAAATTTTATAAAAAAATGTTTCAATTGATCATACAACATAAGGTTTTACACATCCAATTATTTATAAAATAGTAGCTAATACAACATTCAAATGCCTTATTACAAGTCACTTGATATAATACAAGTCAAAATTATATATTACATAACACTTTCTTCGGAAACCAACTTACTTTCCGTTACATTTTGAGAATGATGCATGGATGGAGTGACGACGACATGTATACTACTCATACTCCTCCTTGTCGTCATTTGGGAAATCGACTTCCTGCTCATCCTCATATCTTCTGATTATAAAAACAAACTTAAAATATGTTATGATGAATAATAATTATATTATATTGTTGAATTCAACATGATAATTTATGCATATCAAAAATTTTAAACTAAATAATACTTTACCTTACAAGTCAATCCTCCAAAGCATATATTTCATCTCTTATTTCATTCCTTACTTCAGTCCTTATTTCATTCCTTATTTTTGAGTGTATTTCGGCTTTGAAACCCTCCTTTAATGTAATCGCCATCTGTGACAACTAAGAACTAAAGAACTCTAGATCAAAGAAACAGAAGGCTGAGTTGTAGAACTGTACTGCCTAGTAGAAGCCTTAGAAAAACCAATAGTAGAATCTTCTGAGTAGTATGGATCCAAACCACCTAGGCCTTACTTTCTTGATGAACTACCCTTGTTCCTTTCCCTTGAAACTTGTTTCCAAAGTTTCTTATCAAAGGTTAGATGTTCATCAACATTATCATTCCCATATTTTTGTTTGTACAAGAAGGTGTACTTGTCTTGTATAAATAAACACAAGAAGTTAGTTGGAGATAATATAATATATAAGTGTAGATTATTAAAGTAACTTTAATTATAGCCATAATTACTTATATGTACATCTTTCGCACTTAGCCACTATAGATTCCCTACACAGTTTAGTGGCCTATAACAATTGAAACATACATTATTAATTTAGAAGACATCCAAGATAAATTATAAATTATTCAAAAACCTCTCATAAAGATTAGCATTTTTTTTTACTAAAACATATTGTGATATTGGTTGCTAAGATTTACAATATATTCTCGAGAAATAGAATGACGTAAATGAGAGGGAAAAGGGAAACACAATAGCTAATCCTGAATCTAGACAATGCACATGAATACATTGTGCCATATGTTATGTCCTTATTAAAGGAAGGAAAAAAGAATAACTTGTAATGACAACTCAAGTTCTGTGAGGTACGTTTGCTTTGGGAGAAGAGTACTCAACTAACCATGCAGTCAAACAAATACATCATTTTCCCATATGGAAAGAGGTCTTGTGTTTGAACTGACCATAGAACATTCGTGGCTATACTGCCATGAGTTTAATACATAGCCATTGAGGAGGACACAAAATTTGGAGGTAAATCATGATCTCAACATTAAGGTAGCGTAGATTTCTCAATGCGCCAACTGAACTAGATGACTCTTTTATCATTGTTTCCCGTAGGTTCAAAATTGCGAAGTTGTCTTCATTCATCAAAAGTTCTACCAAAATTTGTATAAATACATACTTGTTCTCTCTATTGGGCCATTCCTGTTCTCATCACTTGTGACTATTAGTGTAGTTATGAGGTATTGAGAGGGCTTGGTAACTGGTTTGGTTTGTAAGGGTCATAATTAAACTTCCATTAGAAATTCTACCAAGTAAGCGAGTGAAGGAAGTGTTGATGAGTGGTATGTGGCAAGTGAGTCAATTTTGATCTTTGAGCTATTAATATTGACACTGGAAAGGAATAATTTAGACAATTGTCTGTTAATTCTTTGATAGCAAGTGCATGCTTTTTTATGGAAGATCTCATGGATATGGACTAGCCCTTCTAATTTCCCTCTTAGGTGGGGCAAGCAGTTTCTCAAAAGATTCTCACTCTTCGTTTTCTATTTCACCTAGATAAAATTGAATAACCTACCTTATATAACTTTGCTGATATTGCAGGCCATACATAGTAATTTGAATTTCAATGATTAAATATCTTGTTTTTCTAGGATATGTGGTCTTGCTTCATGTTGTGACAAGGGATTATGATTTACCGTGATTATTGACTTTGTTTTTGTTGTAGCAGCCAACCTTGCTTTCAATTATTGGGACTTAAAATTTGCTAAGAGTCCTAGGATTTCATTTGATTATGAATTCTGATTCACTTCAGAAACTTGATGCTTACAATTACGTACTATGATTCTAAAGAAGTTCAAGATTTCTCAATGAAAATGTCATGTTCAACAAACTGAAAGGTTATAAATTGATGTGATTTTTGTTGTAGATAGATGTGTAATGTTCTCTTTGTACCATAATAACATCTTGTATAAGTTAGTTGCAATGTCTATCCATGTCCTTGAACATATACACAGTCCAATTAAGAAATTTGGTCCTATATGGAAATAAAAATACAATCTACATATTTAAATAATGTTTTTTTTAATTTCTAGAATTGATATATATAAGCAAAACAATGAGCATTTGATAATATGAAAATCATTCACTTGAGACTATTTTAACATTAATTTTATATGGAACAATCACATTAAACAACATGTCCTATTATCTTTATATTTCATGTATCATGGATAATTATGAAATAAAAGAAATTTTAAAAAGTGATGTCATTATGTTTCAAAAAAAATGATGAATAAATATATCTATACTAGGTGATATGAAGGGAAACTTTATTTGAGGATTTTATATGTACTTCTTGTAGGATCTAAAGGCTTCTCTAGAGGGGGGGTGAATAGAGAATTTTAACTTTTAATATCTCTATAATCAATTTTAACAATAATCTGAATTGATAAGTAATTTGCTTATCTTGCACAACAGAATTTAAAGCATAAGAAGGAGATGAGAGTAATTGATAAACACAGGTGATTTATAGTGGTTTAGCAACCCTGCCTAGTCCACTCCTCAAGACCCTCTTGAGATTTTTCCCTTATTCTTAACTGAGAGAATAATTTACTTGTTGGTAGTCCACCAACTCCACTCTTGCTCTTTCCACTTCTCTACACCCCGAGAAGCTAGAGCCTTTTCTTTGATGCTTTACTATAGAAATCTTTTCTCACAAGGCTTGATTACAACTCTTTGCTTACAGAATGCTTGTGAGGAGATTGAATTTGACTAAAGGAGATGAGGAATTACAAGTTGTAGACACCCCGATTTTGAGGTAACCCAGAGATGAGTATCCTTATGTTGCTTTGGATGTGATCAACCCTTAAACGAAGCCCCAAACCTATTAGCAAGCCAGAGTCCAGAGAATTCTGTGAGCTAAGTTGGCGCACCTCATAGGCGCACCTTGTAGGCGCACCATCCAGGCACACATCACTGGCTCACCAAGTAGGCGCACATCACTGGCTCACCAAGCCAGCGCCCAGCCGTTTCGAAGCTGTGGCTGCAGACCTTCCATCTTCCGGGCTGTTACACTTGCAAATGAATGTGCCAACGAATATTCGAGGCTTTTCGTTTGCAAGTCCCCTTGTTTCTCATGAGTTACCTATCCATGGATCCCTATAAACAGACCTCCATAGCAGCCATTCCAAGATACCTTTTTTGGGAGAGAATTCTGGTGCTGAAATCTGAGAAACAGATCTCCACTGAGCATGTTTTTTGCATGAGTTCCTCCTTCCACCCAACAACCTATATTTGTGTTCTGGAGCTCTTCCTTGCATCCTAAAGCACCCTTGGTCCTTCCAAAGCAACAAGGATCATCTTATTTCTGGTATTTCAAGGAGGAAACATCATAAGAGGTAGGCTTTCTACCACCTATTTTCTATTTTGGATGCCATTCTTAAAATGTGATAGAACATGCTTAAAAATTCATGATATATGATGTTTTGCTCTATGATTCATGAAATCTTGTATTAAACATGTTTGCTAGTCTCATGCTAAATAATCTCCATGTTATCTTCTTTTTATCTAACATTAGCTTGCATGTTATTATCCTTTACCATGTTTTCTTTGCATAATATGTTGTCATGCACCCATATGCTCTCATATGTTTTCATATGCCATGATTAGCACA
>JAMKQA010003333.1:0-22985 GCA_024699735.1 Posidonia australis
ATGGCTGCAACTGACCCTTCGTGGGTCCTGATGGAGAGGCTAGCTCAAGGTGGAGATTAAATTCAAGTCAAGGTGGAGATTGTTGAATATGACTTGAATTATGATTGTAATTAGGGGCAACTTAGTCATTTAGACCTAGTATATATATACTAGGGTTCCCATTGTTATGACTAACACCCTTTTGTATCTTCAATTACACATAGTGAAAAACGGCCTCTCCATCCGTGGACGTACCCAATTCGGGGAACCACGTAAATCTCTGTCTTGTGTGATTGTGTTTGTTGCTTGGATTAGGTTTGGGCAAATACTTTCTCTTCTCCCCACGCACAACAGTGGGAGTCGTGGGTCTGGAGGCAGTGGGCAGGGAAGTGGGTCAGGGCTGTCAATGTGTCAATGCAAATGTCGAAGAGTTCAACAACCATATGAGGTTGAAGTCTTTAATGACGCTAGGTTCGAAATGGTGCTATTCGGATCTAACATCTTCAAGTAGGCGAGCATGCTCTTGGGGTTGTTCATCGACGGGAATGGTTATAGGGAGTGGAGTTGTGTTAGACTTCAATGATGAACAAATATGTAATTGAACTATTGTTAGAATCCAACTTCTTCTAATGTAATTTTTATGTACCAAACAAGATTTTATAAGTAACTTAGAATCTAGTTTTTATAAAAACTTTCAAAAGTCAACTTTTGAAAATAATTAAGAATCTAACTTCTAGATTTAGGAGATTCCAACTGGACCCTCAACGAACTTAAATTTAAGCTCCTGGTGCAGTTGTCTATCCCTTTTATGATTTTATCTCGATCAACTGCTGGTTACTTAGTCAATGAGTAGTGCTATAGTATTCTTTATAATTAGAAGGATAGGTGAACCCATGACTCAAATAATTCCACCTTTCTATGTACATTAAATAACTTAACTGATGGTCTACGGTGAATGCAAGACATGCACTTTCATCTAAAAATAGAAGAAACAGAGATGCAGTGCAATGAACTCTTCTTCCTCGCAATTATATGAAGCCTTCTCTGGTTCAGAATGATTCGTGAAGATGTCCTGGTTGCCTTGTCCAAAAAATCCATGGTTGGTTTTGTGGTGGTTCAAGAAGCTGCACATGCAAAGTCGAAATCTGCCATCTGCTATATCATTTTTCGTTAAAGGTCATTGATTGCAACTCATGCCCTCTCTTGAAAAGGTAGGAATTCAGCACAATAAACTTCTGCCTCTCTCTTCTCACGAAACTTCTCTGCTTTGTGGTAGGACTTCTTAGCAGCTTAGTGATCGTCCAAAGCACATGTCCTTTTCACATTCAAACCTCTGCTGATATGGTATATGCGATATTTTTGCTGAGGTCTACAATCCAAGGCGTTGATACTTCTTCAACCAGTAGGTTGAGTGCTGTCCCTAACTTGAGCACTAGTTAGCATTAAAAAAAATCTTAAGCTGTGGTTGCTGGGAAAATATAAAAGTCTACTCTTCTCTTAAGATTGAGATCGAGTTTTTTGCACAAAGATGGCTCATTATCTTCACTTATCAGTCAATTCCTTTCTTCTACTCTAGACTGATTTCCATTTTTGTAAAAAACTAGTGTCTGTAGACTTGTTTTTAGCATGAGCACAAACCTTGTCCATGCAAAAGGGAAAATGAGGGAAAAAAGGTAATATAGGAAGCTACCAACAGATCACATGTATTTTTAGCAACATATATAGATAGAACTTTGGTGCAAATTAGCCATCAACTGATTGTCGTTGCTTTTTCTATCACCACAATATTTTGTCTCCAAAACTCACCTTAATGGAAAACTAGCTGGACCTAAAAAAATTGATTTGATCGACGGAAATATTGATGAAGACATCCACCAGTGGCATGTTGTCCTTGTGCATCACTCTACCTTTATCTTGATGTCAACCTGAAATTTACAGCACAAGAACAGATTTCCTAGAGTCATCTAGAATCACCATCAATATAGTAGTTGCAATGCGACGTGAAAGCATCATATCAACTAGGGGTGTAAACGGATAGGATATATCCGTAAAATATCCGTATTCATTTATGAGTCAATACAAATATTCGTATCCGCTCATATAGATACGGATATATCTTTTGAATTTTAAACGGATACGAATATCTGTATATATATATATAGACAACGTTTTATATCTTAACATCTAACCATTATATTAAAAATCTAAACTGCTAGATATGATTAAAACTATTTAAAATATTTGTATATAAAAAAATCAAGTGATTTTGAAATTTCTAAGTATTAAATTTAATATGTACTTATTATAACTTACAAAGAACTATTGAATTTGATATGAATAGGTTTATATGCTATAAGTTTCTAAATGATATAAATTTTGGTGTGTACCTAATCTTGATGATAAATATTAAGATCCATGGATTACATTTCGGTTTTGAAACTTATAACTTAGAGATCTAGTGATTCTTATTTTAAAATCGTTGAATTTATACATAAATAGATATGTATATTATGAGTTTCTAAGTGATGTAGATTTTGGCATGTATCTAATCCAAATGATGTAGACAAATTATTTATCTACTTTACAAGGATTTTACTTTATCACTTATAGGATTTTACTAACTTTAATTAACAAAATATGTTGTAAAATATGTTAGTTTTTTATTAATCATTAACTAATTATACATTTATAATAGCGGAATATTAAAATTTGAATTCATAACTTCATCTCTTTTTAGAAAAGATAAGTCTAACCTATCATGATGTCTAATTTATTTTTATTTTTGATATATATTATTTTAATTTCATATATACTAAATAACTTAAAATATATAACTATATGAAAATCTTATTAATATTTTAATTAATTATGTAATATGTATATCGCTATATCTGCTTTTATATCGGACTTTATCCATATCCGACCTCCTTTCATCCGTTCCATATCCGTATCCGTTTTTTAAGGATATGAATATTTAATTTTCCTATTCGTATGATATCCGTATCTGCATTTCGAAAACGGATACAGATATGATAACACGTATATCCGTACCGTATCCGATCCGTCTGTACCCATATTACCAACCAATCACTAAGCCAAAGAAGAATTCCCCGTGGTAACTCATCCTTTGATCTTGACTTTTATATCTTCCAAGGGTTTATTTTCGCAAGTTCCTCAAGATTTACTAGAAGTTGGTGTGAATACATTAATGGACGACAATGACCGTTTCAGTCAGAAAACTGCCACTCTTACAAGCCCGTAAGCCATCTTCCTTGACTTCTTCTTTACCCGAAAGGGTCACTAGCCACTGGCACTCGGTTTTTTAATTTCAAGGATAAGCCAGTAAGCAATTGCCATTCAGCCACATATTCACCTACCGTGCTTGCATGCGTCTAACAAATAGGCAACTAGTTCAGATCCACTGTTCCTGGTCTTGTTCCGTTCTCTGAAGTAGTTTACTCCGCAACATGGGTCATGACAGTGCCCATGGCAAAAAGAAGAGGGTTTCCTGCTCAGTGCTACTGGATTCGTGCCATGGCTTTTGCCGACGAGCCCCATCACCGTTGTGCTCCGAGTATGACGTTCCGGCCAGTGGCTTCACCGACCAGGAAAACAAACAAGTACAAGAAATACGCAAGCTACATCACTCTTACCACATACAGAAAGAGCACACAGAGGATCCGGTATTTCTGTCTTTGTCTTACGCGTCTCGTTTGATTGTTGTTTCAGTTGGTAATGATCGAGTACTTAAGGAGACGCGCAACGGAAGCTAAGATGAGGCCTAAAAACGCCTCCTTTCTGGATGATCATTCTTGTGTTTTTCCTCAGATTCCCCCAGAGACAAGAAGTTATCATACAAGAGAAGAAGACGAAGAACAAGAAGATGAAGAAGAATTCTTCTCAGTGAGGAGCTACTTATCGCGTTGCTCGAGCGGAAGTGGAAGTGTAAGTGCCACCGAGACTGTCCAAGGCTATTCGGTGCTGGAAGAGTTCCAGCACTGCAAGGGATGGCCTTTCGGCCTGTGCAAGAGATCTTTGGTACCACTGCCACCATTGCCAAATTCTCCTCCACAAACCAGGACACGTAAAAACAGGACCATGGTGGCCAACAAGCCGTAGAGTCTCAGACTTTTCTTATCTTAAATCTTAAAAAATATGATCTGATCTTGTTTAGTGTTTAAGCGCTAGATATAAGACTAGATTTTATTTTATTTTGTAAGTGTAGTCTAAATGTTGTTGAGAAGATGCTGGGTATTTCAAACTCCTCCTTTTAAGTTTTAATTCGAAGTTTTGCTTGAATACAGTGATAAATATATGCAACAATATTCAATAATCAGTTAACTTGTACGTAAACATGTATTACAAAAATATTCATATATGCAACAATCACCTGAATTCATATGTTCCAAACATTAAGAATATAAAAATAACAAAATACTCGTCCATGGCCAGTAATAATTAATCGATAATTTCTAAAAAAAATACAAAATATTCATGCTCCTCGTAGAGGAAGTCACATAAATGAAATATTCCCATACAAAGCCAACAACTCAGTAAGTTAGGTTTATGTTTCTCTTTACTTTTGTAAAACCACCTCCCAACCCTTGAAAAAAAAAAAAAGAAAGACTTTGACAAGTCAATGGGTTAACCTGTTAAGTGCCACATCAACTCATGAAAGGTTAGGTTGCTTCAAACGTGTTCGTTGGGAGCAACTTCCTCGTAGTCTCGGTACTTGAGTTGGGCCTCACGAATGGATACGAGAAGCAACAAATGGATCTCACTACAATCGGTTGCTACCGTCCACAGCAACTAGTCGTGGTTATTCATGCCGTGCACTGGGCTGCTATTGCTACTTAAGTTTTTATAAGATTGGTAAATTCATAGGCAACAGATTTTACCCCTTTAGTATTTGTGTATTTCTTGCTGCAGGCCTGGCAGTGGTCCTATTTGTTTTACTCTTTCTTTTGACATCTGCGGTCCTTGCCGAAAGATTGCTTATTTGCATATCTTTGATGATTTTATAGCATTCTTGACCAAGCAGGGGAAAAAAAACAGTAAATGCAAGTGTGCATTATCTTGGAGAATATACATGTATAAAACAAATTAGGGAAAAGTTAGAATGAATTCAGAAACTCGCTTAATTAGACTAAGTTCTTTTTTAAACTTTTTATAGATTTCATTGTATATCATTCATAAGAAAAAACTAAATCAAAGATAATGATCTAGAATGCTTAAAAGATGTGTAGATGAAAATTTAAGTCAATCGAAGATTGTTAACTTTACGATCTAACTTCCATGAATTCATCGATCTATTATTAATCGATAAAAATGTGATTTCATGAATACCTTGTTTCTTAATATACAATTATCAAAATCACTTAACTTTTAGATCATAAACATCATAAAAAATGTAGATCATATTTACCATTGAGATTTCGTAGTTGATGGATGGATTTTGAGATATGACAATAAAGTTATGATTCATAAGCTTATTTTTATTACATTGTGTATACAGCTAACTTACACAAGTAATTTGATTTCCCATAAGGTAGTCATCTGGTCAATGTAACAATGGTTTCAATCAGGTCTATGTACTTGGATTGTTGATCTTTCAGCTGTTTTTTTGAATGATGGTTGTTACTAACATGATTGACAATAAAATTCCACTTTCAAAGGACCTCTTATTTTCACTTGGCAAGAGAAGGCCACTTGTCTTTTTTCATGTTGATTTTATCCTTCCATAAGATACCTCCTACCCACGTCGATCACGACCTCACGATCTTCTCTCACAACATTGTCTCCCTCCTCTTACAACCTTGAGTCTTATCACACTGACCACCTTACCGCTAACAAGTCCTATCACGTCGACCTCAGATGCATCTCTTGCCCTCGTCTTCTTCTCACGTCCTTTCGCTTGCAATCCTCGACCATTGAAGTGGGTGGTTTTTTTAATGGATCATTGGCTTTGTGGTTTCCAGCATAAGAGCTGAACTTGGATGTTTCATTTCTAGTTTCGATCATATTTCCTTTATTTCTTTACCATACATATTAGTGAATCTTTTCTTGGAAATAAATCTTCATTAAATGTCAATGACAGCTCCAATAAATATGAATGACAGTTGAGACATTATTTCATTTGTAATGAGATGTAATTATTAGAACGTTAATTCCAATATATCTTTGTAATGACATAATTTAGGTATTATGAGACATGATTTATAAGCTGAGAGACAAGTTTTCTGTAACGCCCTAGCATTACACAATAGTACAAAAACTACTCAAATAATTTATTTAAATATAATTTAACAAAATAAACAATTAAATAATTTCAAAACATAACCCAAACCTGTGTGTGGGTGAGTGACTTTGAAAATCGCATCAAAGAAAGGCTGCACCTCCAACTATGCACCTGAAACAAACAATTTAAAACTACGCGTAAGTGACGTGAAAGTCACCCAGTGCGCGCCCCAATACTCACACACTAAATTGACAAACCTAAACCACTATTAAAATCACAAGGAAAACACGATTCTCGAAAAGCCAACATACGTAACAGAGAAAAACATTTATAAATCATAAATTTTCAAAACTCTTTTGTCATTTTTTTAAAAAATCTCATACACATTTCCAAATCACTCAATGCATTTCAGGAAGTCATTTTCTCATTTAGTAACTAGCCCAAAGCACAAATCATTTCATTCAGAAAATAAGGTTGGAAGCTAGTAAACACACAAATCTCAATCTGTCTCAAAAAACCTACTGTATCACCCTAGCCACAGGTAACCGATCTGGCCTCAAGCAGTTGGCGATGCTCCATCCCTGTCTACACTGCAATGATGCGGTGAACCACCCCACGCAGGAGTCCAACCGCTTCGACCGTAACCTCAAAGTAATGTACCCTCACTAGTACAAGCACAGAGTGCATCTACTCTACGACGCCCCTGGGTGCCCGAGTACCTAAGAACTCTAACCCCAGACTCGACCAACACTTGCACAGAGGGATCCCCAGGTTATCATCTCCCGGGCCCTACAGTACTACAACACATATAGTCACAAGGCTCACTCCATGGACCAAACTCGACAATCACAACTTAGGCTCGTCTTCGACTACTCAGAAGTCTCACTACTCCTTGTCGGTACAGTCAATCGGCTCTTATGTAGTTCCTATAAATCTTGACAAATCATTTAAAACATATGCGGTTTTCTTTAAAAACTCCTTTAAATCTCTTTTTCAAAATCATCATTAAAAACTTATTCTCAATCACTTATTTTCACATTCATGGTTCTCATTAACCATGATCATGTTATTTGTCAATTTATTGGTTCATATTCATTTCTAGGCATTTCCTACTCCTTTTAGGAAATCCTCAATCCACATCCATTTCCACACATATAATGTTTATCATTTCATGGAAATCATCATCAAAGCTTTATTTCTACATAAGTTATTTCATTATTTATTTCTATGCATTATTCATGTATTTACATGTATCCGTTGGCCATTTTCGTTAGTAGGATCTGCCACTGATTTCCACTAGGAAATTCTGCTTGACCCTTATAGGATCAGTGTAGAAACCAGACAGAATCCATCACTAAAAAACTCGTAAAATCACCAGAAAATTCACGAAAAATACAAAGATCATTCATGAACATCCAGAGCATGCATAGGCATCATTTAATACTATCAAAACATAGGATTTACATGATTTCTATCCATTTTTTTCAGAGATCATGCAAATTTCACAAAATCCCACATCTAAATCCCTAAAAACTCGTAAATCATTCATCCAACATGTTAATCTAGTTTTCATGCTTCCATGATCTTCACCACAGCAAAATACACCTAGGCATGCTTTCTAGGAATTAAAAGGGAGAGGGAAACATGTACTGTTTGAGTTCGTTGACGTTTCTCTTCTTTGATGAGCTCTCCGGCGACCTCCGGTGAGCTTCCCTGGCGTCCCGCACCACCCCAACGACTCGGCCTTGCTTCCAGTTCACAAGCTCAGGCGGCGGTGGACTCCGATGGCTCCCTCCTCCTCCCTCGCAGCTCTCGCTCTCTGTCTTCTCTCCCGCTCTCACTCTGTCTCCATCATCTCTCCCTCTCTCTATCTCTCCTACAGGTCGACGAAAGGGGTGTTTTATACACCCAAGAGTCATGGGCAGGGCAGGGCAATCGAGGTGGCAATGCGTCAAGCACTAGTGTGACAGTAGGTTTGGCGGAAAAACTGGGGCAGAGGTGTCAAGCGGCGTTTACTATTTTTCTGACATCTTACTGTTCATGCCTTTTGTCAGTAGTTCTTGCTAGTAATTCTTGTCACCAATTTCCACTACCAATTCTTACCACCAATTTCCGCTTGACCCCTATTTTGGGGACCAGAGAGAGAAGATAGGGGCTTCAACCACTCAAATCATTAGTAAACCATTCAAACACAAACACACATTTCCCTAATCATTGAGAAAACGAACCCCAGGATAACATTTCTCATATAGATCTCAAATTCAATATACATATCATCTCAATGTACAACCCTAGATATTACATTTTCAGAAGGATTGAGATGTGATTTAATGTTGAATGAGACGTGATTTTAATATAATAAGATATAATTTCTTGTGTAATGAGAAGCATGGTTCAGATATAATAAGACATGATTTGTGAGTTTGAAGGCGTATTTTCAGAAGCCTTGAAACATGATTTAATATTGAATCAGATATATTTTTAATATAATAAGATATGAGATATGATTCAGGTATAATAAGACATGATTTGTGAGTTGTGAAACATATTTTCAGAAAGCTTAAGATATGATCTAATGTTGAATGAGACATGATTTTAAAATAAGAAGATATGATTTCAGGTATGATAAGATATGTTTTCAGAAGGATTGAGATATGATTCTTCAACTATAATGATAATATGTTTTTGTAGACACCCCAATTTTGCAAGTTTGCAGGATGGAAGTGTGGTAGATGGGCTTTTAACCACAAATAAATCCATTAAACCCATTTAATTCATCCAAGGCCCATTTAATTCAACCAAAGCCCAACAAGCCCATGAAGGCCCACCAAAGCCCATTCAGCCCACCAAAGCTCACTAAGGCCCACCAAAGCCCATGAAGGCCCATTTAATTCCATTAAGCCCAAGCAATTCACCAAGGCCTACCAAAGGCCATTTATGCCCACTTTCTCAAACATTCTTGGGTTTGTTAGTGAATTAGTTGAAAGGTTGTTAGTTTGTTATGAGGTGGTTAAGTTGTTTAGGTTGTTAAGAAGTTGTTAAGGTGGTTATAGTTTGGTTTGAGTGGGTTATTAAGGTGGTGGGTTGTTATGGGTTTGTTAGGAGCTAGTGGTCTTCCTTGGCTATAAATAGAGGACTGGTGGACTGAGAGAGGCGAGGAAGGTCCGAGAGAGAGCTCCAAGAAGAGAGAAGAGATTGCAGAGGTGAGAAACAAGGAATTCCGGCCACCTCCGACAAGCTACAAAGGAGAAATCACACTGCCAGACCAGGTACGCCCTCCTCTAGCCATTTTTAGCTTCAATTTTAGTTTCCTAGGATTTCTTGTGTTCCCTGGAGTCGATTCCAACAAGTCCAGCAACCTCCTCTAGTCGGAATCAACCCCTAGGCCTTGCCAGAGTCTTTTTCTGGCGACCTAGGTGGGGGTACTGGTCCAGGGCACGGTCTTGGATCCAGAGTGCTAGCTCTTCTTCCCTTGGTCTTCCTCTTGCTTCTCTGACCCCTGGTGCGCCGCTCCACTGCCTCCTAAAGCCTCCACCAGAAGATCGCCGTCGACGCCGTTCCATCACCGATGCCAGAGAAGAAGACTGCAACTAGTGAAGGTGCGCGCGCCTCCAACTCCTTTGTGTCTCTCTAAGCCTCCAGAAACGCTCTACGGAATGCCCCTAATGTACCGAAGTCATCAGAGACGAGTCTTGAGGTCTGGATCTTGCCAGCAACTGCGCTCACCGGAGGAGACGACGGCGTCGACAGGCAAACCCCCACATTGCACAATCAGCCTCCATTTTGCCTCCCGACAGAGGGAGGATGCTCCTCAACGCCCCTCCGAGCCTCCTAGACCCTTGGATCGCTGCGCCGCAGCCTCTAGAGCTCTCTTCTTCCCCGACGCCGTCGCCGGAGTGCCTCAACGGCGAGGGAGGTGGGAGGCCCACTCCTGTCGTTGGATTCTCGATCCACTCCGTTGGATCTTCTCCCCTCCTTCTCTTCTTGCTTCCCGAAGAGTCTCTAGTAGCCCCTTCGGCGGTCGCCGACGGCGGAGCTCCGTCGTTGGCGGCCGTCGCTGTCTTTTTATTTTTTTTAAATAAAAAAACATTTTTCTTTTAATAAAATTCTATAACTTTCTGTTTGTTACATTTAGGTCTCTGATCATTTTTCTTAATTCGTTTGAATAAAGTTTTAACTGAAAATATTGCATTATGCCCCTTGAGTATTCAAAATAATGTTTTCTAGGTTTAAAAGTTTAACAAAAACCCCTAGAATTTCTTTCCATGCATTTTAATCCAATATTTTTGCATAAAGGACCCTGAACTTTTTTGAGATCTTTCTGAATGCATATTTCCCTGATTAAATTGCATTTTAGCCTTTGCACTTTGCAGATTTCACACTGAATGCATGTTTTCTAGGGAAAATTTATTGAATTGCCCCTGAAACTTTCCTGAATCTTTTTTCTTGCATATATTACCCTGAATTTTCACTGAATTGCATTAAATGCATGATTTAGTGGTAGAATTGCATTTTAACCCATAAGAACCTTCAATTTGACTAGAAATGCACATATTTGCACATCTGACCCTAGATTTCTTCATAATTGCATAGAATGTGTTTTCCTATGTATTCTTGGTGATTTGGCTTCAGAATTTCAATTCTTATTCAGAACTTGGGTTTTTGCACAAAAGCCCCTGGAATTCTCATCATTACACTCTTGCATGCATTTTGCACATTTTGTTGCACTTTTCATGCATGTTTTCTCGTGATTTTTTTTCCTTTCTTTGTGCACACGTTTCTAGCACCTCAAGCTTGGTTTTCTCATTGTTTTCGGGATTTTTTCCAATTTCCTCGTCTTTTGACTTGATTTGGATTTCCATCGGCCGAGGGCGTACATTAAAAGGCTTAACAGTGCCGACATGGTCCCGAAAAGAGGATTATTTTCCTAAATTGATTTTCTCTGATTTATCCAGATTTCCACTGATTTGCGAGACGCTTTCCGAAAATTTCTCGATTTTCATGATTTTCCTCATCGCCCAAGGGCGTACAGTAAAACGACATTCTCAATGCCTACATTTGACAATCGGATTAATTTTTTCCCTTTTATTCAATTCTTCTCTTTGATTTGGCATGTTTTCAAGTCATCATTAGCATGAGCATTCAGAATAAGCAAGCACACACCCATAGACCATTGGCATGTAGGAAATTAACCTAGAAAGACTTAGTTTCTCGGGCGCATGCGGGTGCCTAACTCCTTCTCCATGCGTAACCAGAATCCTTACCCTCTGGCCTGCATTCATTTGTGCATTATATCCATTAGGCACAGAGTGCACATGTTTTCTGCATCCCGTTTGCTTCTTGGTTTTCTTGTGTAATTGGTTTTCCTCGTCTTTCCATTAAAAGACTAGGTGACGACTCCTTTCCTTATCCTTTCTTATTTTCCCTTGGTGTTTCCGAGTCTAGTCTTCTTCTCTGGATTCACCATCTTCGTCGTGACCTTATCGGGACTCCTCGAGTGCTTCCACGCACCCGGTAGAGGAGAGTCGTGCAGGGTTCCACCGGCATGATCACAGTTTTAATATGTATGAGAAATAATTCCTGAGATGTAAAACATGATATATGAATTGAGAGACATGATTCTTTAATTATAATGGATATGATTTTATCACACTCTGTGAGACATAATTCTTCTTGAAATGAGACATGATTTTTCATGTAATGAGACATTATTTATTAAGTGTAAAAATATCATATTTCAATATTGTATTAAAACTTTATTCTTCAACTATGTAACAAGTTTTACATCATTTTAAAATATGGGGTTATCAATATGGATACTTTTAAAATACATTTGACATGTCAATATGATGGATATTTTGAGTGGAGCAAAAGAGATACATCTTCTTACAGTAATAGTCGTAAATCATTTTTGTTCGTAGATCAAAATTTAAAATATGATGAGCTCAAACGTATAGTGTATGAGAAAATTTTTTAAATAATTATTGAAGAATATTCAATTGAACTACACTACAAAGTAAGATTGCCTACTAAAGACTTTTACATTGATGTATCGAACAATGGTGATGTGAATCGAATGTAGAGTCTCTTTTTGGGCATTTGTGTAGCATTAGAGCACTTTGTTACTAAAATAAAAGAAGAAAAACCTTCTATAATTTATGTCTCGTCTAGTAGGTATGGTTATATTTACTTTAAATTTACATATCATTCTCATTTAATTTATGTCATTGAAAACTAACTTTTTTTCAATGTCGTTAATATAGAGTTGGGTTAACTCAAAGAAAATATAAAATCGTTCCAGAGACACAACCTTTAATGATAGATTGTAAAGGTAAAACTGTAGATGATGAAAATCAAATGTCAAATGATGATAAAGATAAAGGTGTGGATGATAATAAGACTGAGACATACACTGGATTGGATCTTGTTATTAGTACGTATAAAAGAGATGATAGTGAGGGTATGTTTGAAGAGGATGAGGATGAAGAAGACACTTCTGATGATGATTGTGATACTGGAATTTTTAAAGAAATCGTTATTGATGATAATGATTTAGAATTAACTGTCGGTTAACTATTTTCTAGTATAGTTGAATTCAAGCAAGCTCTCAAGGCATATGCTATAAAAAGACATTTTGTTTACAAGTTGAAAAAGTGTACTCATTAAAAGTTCCAAGCTACTTGCATAGTTCCTGATTGCCATTGATTTATTAGTGGATGCGTTTCTGACAGAATTTGATTTCGCGTGAAGAAGTTCAATTCACAACATATTTGTCATGTTGTGTTATTGATGAACATGGCCATAAATAATGCACAAATGAATTCATTTGTGATCAAATCTTTGATCATATTATGGTAAATGAATCTTTTACGTCAATGATGATTCAAATCGAGATGTTGAAGGTTTGGGGAATTGAGGTGTCCCAGGATAAAGTCTACCGTAGAAAACAAAAGGCTTTAACAAAAATTATTGGTAATTAAAATGAATCTTTTGCTCAGCTCCCATCATACTATAACCATATCGACGACAGCCTCGCGCTTGGCGAAAAAGGCCTAATGTTTGTGGGCTAGCAAAGTCATAGCAAAAAGCGATGAAAAACGATGAAATGCAGGAGTCGTCACCTAATCTACTTAAAAACGGAAGACAAGGAAAACCGTTTTAAAATAATGAGAACAATGTAAATGTGTATGATTCGTGCCAATGGAAAAGGTCATTACGAACCAGAAAGTTGGGTAAGAATCCATGTTACGCACGAGAAAGGTATTAGGCACTCCCGTGCGCCCGACATGTCAGTCTTTCATGGCTTTTCGTTCACTTGTTTGGCTATGTTGGCTTTGCAATCCGTCTCTGTACGCCCAAGGGCGATATGCAATGCTAAACTATGTGTATGTTGTGCTTTATGCTAAATATGGGTAAAGGGTCTGTAGGGCGAGTCCTAATGCTTTGTAATACTACTCAAGTTATGGATTAAGCATCGGTGCGAAGATATTACACTGACATGGCCATTGATCTACTAACATCTAGTGGCTAACGTTATCACTTTGCTACATGCGAAACCTATGTTATCATGCAGTATGAGTATGAAATCATGTAGGTATGATCCTGGTACATCCAGGAAAACACACAAGAAAAATCGGAGTCGAAACAAATTGAGAATCATGCAAAATGATATGCCAAAAGCTATTGTTTGTGCATTGAAACAGGCAGGTGCACCTGTCTGGTGCGCCAATTCAGTGCGCTACTCAGATGCTCCACTGAGATGTGTCAATTTGGTGCGCCTTTGAGGTGGGACCCAGAAACTACAAAACAAATAGCAAACTGGACTGATGTGTCATGCTATATATAATTATGTAAATATGCTAAAGACTGTCGGAAAACTCCTCCTAGATGCTAGAAGCCTCACACATGGGATGCTAAAACCATGCCAAACACACATGAGTTCACTCCTCTTCCATGAAGCTATAAAGGAATAAGTGACAACCCATAAAACCATGAATGGGTCTTGTGCTTAAAGGCAAGAAGTCTCACACAGACCACACTCCTATCTCAATAAAAATCACAAAGCAATGGCTAATACACAAAACCAAAACTAAAACATGCAAAAGAAACACCATGGAGGAGAAGGCAAACTACACAGAGCATAAAGGCTTACAAAGGCATGTAAGGGAGTCATGAACCCATCAAATCAAACTTCTTGCATTATCATAACACCAATAAAATCCAATAAAACCCACTAAATGAAATGGTCATTCACGAGATCCAATAAAACAAGGGATAAAAAAAAGCAAGCATATATCTCACCAAGCATATGATTTATCAAGATGAACATAGGAATAAGGAATGATAGATATAGTCATATAGAAAAAAGAGAAACATGTTCCGAGAGAGTGCCATGCTCTAAAAATATGTTCCAGCAAACATAAAATTCAGCATACAATCCATCATGAAGAATTCCCCCAAAAGAGCCAATATATATGGAAAAACCCCATACCTCATGAATATGGTCTGGCTACATGGAAAGGACTGAATGCTTACCTGATTGCTATGCTCTTGTTCCTCCCCACGAGTGGCTTGAGATAGGCTCTAGTGGCTGAAAAATAGAGGTCTCCTTTCTCCCAAGTTGCCTCCAAGTGATGCAAGATGAGAGGTTTTGTGGTGGATATTGGTGAAGGGATTTTTTCCTATGCTAAGTGGATGATTTCTTGCTTAGAGGTGGAAGTTTTGGCTATGGGCAGAGGCTAGGTCGTGAGTGCTTCTATGCTAAGATGCAAAGGCTCTTCCTCTCTTTCTTTTTCCAATCCCTTACATCAATGGCTACCCAAGACATTATATAGTGAATGATCTTGGGAGTTTTGGAAGTTCTAAGGCCTTAGGAAACCAAAGGACTCCACCCAAGACCAAATGAATGATCATCATGCTTATTACAGTGGATAATAATAACACACCATGAGTATGATGGTTGAAGCATCGCTAGGTAAATGAACAGCCAGCGACCTAGAAATCGTAATTGTGAGCCACTTAGGTGGGCCAGTGATGTGCTCCAGATTGGTGTGTTACCTTAGTGCGCCACCTCAGTGCACCAGTTATGTGCGCCAAATTGGTGCTCCGATCATATGTGCTAGCTTGGTGTGCTATTCAGGTATGTTTGCTACATGTGCTAAATTGATTTGCTAGCCTAATGTACAAGAGTTTGTGCTGGGTTAATAGGATGTAGGATTTACATCTGGACTCTAACCTATGACTCTAGGTTGATCTGATACACTTGGAAGACTTTGAGTTTTGGGAAGCAAGTCCTGAATTCATCGCCATTAGATCCATCAATGAACCGTCTCAAAATCGAGGTGTCTATACATACATGAGAGAATTAAAGAGGAACAATCGTGATAATGTCACTGTATTGAAGTGGACTAATGGTCACTTTCATCGCTTCTTTTGAGCATTTGTTGCATCATTGAGAAGCTTCAAGTAACATTTGAGGCTGATATTATTGTAAATGACACTCATATTACAAGAAAATATCCCAGTTGTCTTATTGGTGCAACAACTATGAATAGTGGCAATAATATATTTCCTTTAGTTTTTATCATTGTGGAAATTGAAAATAAACATACATGGACTTGGTTCTTTGAGCAGTTGTCAGAGTTTTTATCTGATTATATGAATCAGTTGACATTCATATCAGATCGACAAAAGGGATTAATTTATGGTATGGAAATAGTTTTCTCAAATACTTTTCATAATTATTGTGTGTATCACTTGTCAAACAATCTTCTTGTAGCCACTAATGATAGGGGTGCTAAGTCATTATTTTTGACTACAGCCAAAGCTTATATAACTTTTGATTTCGAAAGAAAGATGAATGAGTTGAAGGCACATAATCTTATTATATTGCAGACGATTGAGAGCTTTGGAGTAAAGAAACACTAGGCAAATACATTTTTCCTTGGTCGAAGTTTTAATTTGCATAGTTCAAATTCATCAGAAATTCTAAAAAACACATTAGTAGATATAAGAGATTTGCTTATTATAGCAATGATTGAAGCAACAAGGAAGAAGGTTGCTAGTTATTTTTATAAGAAAACGTTAGCTACAAATAAGTTGACTAGCATGTTAATACCCTATAGAGAAAAAAATGTAAATGCTGCAAGGAAGCAAGAAAGACACTTTATAGTGTATCCATCTTTAATTGATCATTTTCAAGTCTACACAGTTACAAGACTTGAGGACGTCCATCTTGGTAACAAAACTTATTCTTGTAGAAAATTTAATGTCATGGGTATTCCATGTGAACATGCAATAACATGTATTGCCTTCCGTTTTAAAATGTGTATGCCTATTGTGAAGAATAAGTCGCAACTAAAAAGTTAAGCGTTACCTATAATGAGAAAGTTCCTCCCACAAAAAGGAAAGAATATTGGCCTACAGTTGTTAATGACAGACATCTCCTTCCTCCTGAGTGTTGGCCTCAACCTGGAAGAAGAAGAAAGGCAAGAAGAGAGTCACAATGTAGTGGCAAAATTAAAATGCCATGCAAAAAATTCAAACAGCTAGCCCACTATGCAAAGAGATACACGAATGTGCCTGCGAGTTGATAATATAGTGAGACATGGTAATTTTTGTATCACTATGATTTTTGTATCATATTCTGTGAGAAATGATTCTGAGATGATAATTTTTGTGTCACTCTGTGAGACATGGTTCTACATGTACTAAGACATAGTTATTTTTTATCACACTTTGTAAGACATGATTATGAGATGTATCACTCTATGAGACATGGTTCTGCGTGTAGTAAGATATAGATATTTTTTTATCACACTCTGTAAGACATAATTCTGAGTGTAGTGGGACATGGTAATTTATACTGAAATCTATCACTTTGTGAGACATAGTTCTACTTGTAATGAGACATGATTCTGAGTGTAGTGAGGCATATTAATCTTTGTATCATACTCTATAAGACATGATTCAATATGTGGTGAAACATGGTAAGGAGAAATGAGACAAAATCAACCCATAAGAGACAACATTTAGTAGACCTATTAACCTGTTAATAATTTCACAGATAAATAATCCCATATATATATTTCAGAAATGGAAAATGTCATCTCATATATACATACATACATATCACAATGTAATAATGTTGTCATCAACAATGAATTAGAAATGTAATGTTGTCATCAAAATATAATGACAACATATAATGAATTACAAATGTAATGTTGATATGTCTCATTATTATTTTGTTGCTTTTGCTTCCGGCATCCTTTTATATTCCTTCAAAATCATGTTGCGAATTGTGCCCTGCGAGAATTGACCTCGGCGATACCAAATGTCATTGCCTTCCTACTTATAAAGTAGTGGACACTTAACATGACATAGACTCCACATGCCATCCTTGATTTAAATTCAAAAGTAAATATATTAATAGAAGAAGTGCAATATAAGTGACAAAAAATGGTAATAGAAGGTATTAGGACGTATGATCTACTATGTTGTCGTGGAAAATACATGCTTGAAAACCGAAATGTTGATGTCCTCTTTATATCCAAAGAATTGGATACAGTGAAACAACAAATTAATCTACATTAACGAGAAATAAGTTATAATAAACATAGCAAATTAATATCAATCTCACTAATGAATTAAAAAATGATTTACTTGGAATAACTAAGGAATGATTATAAATACACTATACCATATCAATGATGGTTTTCTCAGGTGAGTCACTTACAACATCTTCCGTGGCTTCCCCTCTTACCAGAGTCATAGAGTTGTAGAAAGATATTAATTTGATCTTGAAGTTTATAACCATAAAATGCCAATGGAAGTTGTTGCAAAGTACTATCAACAAGAAATTTGTCCTTCAAAGTTTATCACTATCGAAATTCGAACATAAATTGAAAACATTCTCTTTCTCGTGATATAATGTTTCCTATAATGCAAAAAATGTAAACAACATTACATATCGACAAGTAAATTAATTCATGGCATATTATATGAAATAAAGTAATTTCTATGTTACATACCGACACGTAAGAAGGCATAAAGAAGACCTCCCGATGAATATATGGCCTTTCAATGACCATCCTCCTGAGAATCATCATCTATGATTGGATTAGGCTGTCAATAATGGGTCTACCATATAACAGGTGCCATAGATTCCTCCTACGAAGGTCAACCTCATCCATAAATATTAAAGAGTTCCTGTAGTAATACGTATTTCATTAATCAACTTTAAATATGTAACGATCCTCAAGTCACTACACTAAATCTAGCTGCCTTTTTTTTTCAATCATTAATATCATAACTAAATTCAAGCACAATCATTATAATAAATAGTATAATTAACTAAAATAAATCTAAACTACAAACTTACCCATAATTCTTATTGTGCAGTCAAGCGACTCCATCCTTATGTGTACTAGTAAGCTCCTACTCTTATTTTGCGCTTGGGAAAACACCAAAACAAACACACATGAGCGACCACTAAAAGGTTACTTAGCACATACTCCACTTAAGCACACAAAAAACTTGGTAACTAATGTCGAGGAACCAAGTACAACTACGCCACAACCAGCCGAACCTCGACATCTCACCTGGATGTCGAAACACTACAATAGGTTATTTTATTGATGCTTAGCATTTTAAAATCATTTTCCTTTCGTTTTTTTTAACCATATGCATGCCTTTTCAAAATCTTATGCACATTTGAAATAACCACCATTGTCAAATCAGGTCCAATACCACTCACACCCACTGAAAACCAAGTTAAACATAGAACCTCTACCCAACGACACATAAAATTCATATATCAGAAAACGACATAAATCCATATCTCAAAGCTACAACACCACACAAGCGTAACTAGAAACATCACAAACATTGGTTACAAGTAGCCGTCAAGGATGAACCCCAGACCCGACCAATACTGGCATTAAGGGTAATCTGGGTCTCCCGAACCCCAAGCCTTGTAGTACTATAACCATAGTCACAGTCTCAGTGCCTGAGCCCTTGTTGGCTACTTACCCCCAGGCTTTGGTACTACTTACCAGTCTAGGTACTTGTAACAACTAGAGTATCACACCTAGCTACACAAAGGTCTCATGCCCCCTAGGTCTGCTACCACGATACCACCAAGTACAAATGATATCTTGGGTCTCAGCACTTGGAACAAGTGCAGTGTCATATCTCCATATACAGTCAGCACCTCGACCCACGAATCTCAGTCATGGTTTCATAAACAACAATCTGAGAGTATCATACATTCAAGATCCAACGAACACTTGCCTCAGCCTCTTGGTCTCACTACAAACATAAATATCGGAAAGTATTTTCCAAAACCTTTGCAAATCGATGTTTTAAAAAAAAAAATCCTTTTTTAAAACCATTTTCAAAACTATTTCAAAATATCTCAAAACAGTCTGGAATATCGCACAAGGAAACTCCACCAAAACTCATAAAATCGTTTGAAAACCACTTTTCAAAACATCCATATCTTTTTCAAAATCATTTGAAAACTATTTGGAAATCGCAAAAATCCCCAAAAACAGCAACAACACCTTTGGATATAAAACTTACCTAAAAGAACTACATAGAAACCAAACAATGATCCTGAAGTCTCTTTGACTTATGAGACCAGACACCAATACTACCTACACCTAAATAGTACAATTAAATACCCAATTCAGTGCACTGTACCAAAAACTAAACCATCTAATCCTAGGGCCAAATATTAACCTTAGAGTTCATCTAAACCATTAAGGGAAATGATTTAGTATTTCTAAGTCATATAGTCTTTTATGCTAAATTATAGTTTAGTGCGATCTTGCTAATATATTTAGGCATCTTGCTAATATATTTAGGCAATCCCTAACTCATTTCTAATGATTCACCTAATTATTATTATACCATAACTACCTACAAGATGTAACGCTCTCAAATGGCGCTATGAAGTAGCATTAGTTTTACCCAAATGAATAATTAAGGAACTAATTAATAATCAAAAGGAAATCCTAACTAACTGTTCAAAACCTATGTGTGGCTAGTGACTCCAAACATGTGCACAAGAACTGGACTACAACTCAATTAGGCACCAGAAAACAAAATATTAAATAAAACACGTGAGTGGCCTTAAGTCACCTAGTACGCGCTCACCGAGAAAATAGCGAAAAATCATGATAAAAACAACATAATTTTTTTAGAAAAATTGAATAATATTCTATTTAAATTGATAAAGCTTAACTATTTGGAAATCTCATTTCAAAATCATGCCATTTTCAGACATTTTTCTTTTTTAAAATCTCATGCATCTTGAAATCTCTTTATGCATCTTTGAGAAACAAGCTCTTGACTAGACTCCAACTCAAAACACAAAACAACTCACTGCTTGACATACAATCAAACTATGGCTAGAACTATCCAAAATCTCAAGTCTCGCCACAACTAGAATCTGACTAAAATCTCAAGTCAAAATCTCAATTTGATTCTAGTTTAAAACCATACATACATCTCTGAGTCTGAAAACTAGTAGTGTCACCTTAGCCAAAGGCGACCTAACTACAAGCAATCGGTGCGACACCAACTCCAACCTACTGTAATGCCACAGTGCAAGTCCCTGTGTAGGTATACCACTGTCCCGACCAATGGGTCTCACAATATTTTTCTCTTTTCTTTTCTCACAACACGGGGATGTGTTCTTCCAACGCCCTATTAGTGTCTAGATGCCCAGGTCATCTTTCTTAGGTCCAACCAACACCTGTCTCTCTAGGTAACCCAGTCTCTTTCACTCGGGCATCAACCTTGGCATCCACGCCCTCGAACGGTAACCATTCTCACTTGGGTCACAAACTCCTATGGTCACCTCCCTACCACTACATGGATTTGCACAGAAATCTCGAAAATCCTTTTTAAAACATGCAAGTTTCTTTTCAAAACCACTTTCTAAACGTCTTCTATTAAATGAATCTCTTCTAGGAATCTCAACTCAAAACACAAGGATTTCCTATTAAAAACATCATTTCAAAATTCTCATATTTAATCCATTTAAAAATTTGACTTTAAAATTACAGGAAATAGCTCAAGGCCTAGCTCGACATATTGATTTGGTTTGGTATGCCAAAATCCCCTGATCTGGCATATCAAACCAAATCGATATACCGAATCAGGCGATTTCTAAAGAATGACCACTGCCCTTTATTTTCATTTGAGACAAGTTTCATCAAAAACCATTGAGTGTAACACGAGGTACAACAATCAAAAGCCAAAGAACCCATTTCAAATCACTACAGCTCATGTAGCAAAAAATCCATTGAAATCCACTGATAAATCATGGAAAATTTATGGAATCATTATAAATCCTTAAATCTATGTTACACTACTCATTCTCATGGATTTAAACTGAAATCACATCATTTCACAAGTATTTGAAGCTAAAAACACAAAGAAAGAGGGTTGGGAGTGGACGCGTACACTTATGGTGATCTCTGGCGACTCCCTTCCTCTTTGGTAGTCTCTCCTCTCTTTCTAACATCCTTCGGACTCTCTGGTCTTCGACGAGCTTCCCTCTCCACCGGTGACCACCCCTTTCTCTCTCTCTCACTCACTTTTTTTCTTCTCTAGTTTCACCATTTCCTTCTTTCTTTGTTTGCTTTCCCAGTTGACCATCCCTCATCCTCTTCTTATACTCCTCTCCACTACCACCCACCGCCCTTCGTCGCTTGAATTCTCAGGCTGACGCTGGTAGGGCATGGCAGAGATGTAGAGGGATGGTGGCGGACATGTAGGGCATGGGAGTTATTGTGGAGAAACAATGGGCGTAGAAAATGTTTTGATTTCTACTATGCATTCTTTTGACTTTATCTCCCTTGAGTCCCACACACATATGTGGGTCACAAAAAGTCCAAAATACTACATAGTAGAGGAAACCAGAGACAAGTACCAATGTATAAGATGGAGTACAACACAAATCTATAATATTATACCATCAAATTAATTATCTAGATTACAAATATATAATTTACATTCATTTCTGGATAATCGGGTCCAAGTCGCAGTTAAACTATTTTGGGCACAAATATTACACAAGATTAATATGACACTAAACATATTAAAAACTATTAAAAACAAGTCCTAAAGGGTTTAAATGTAATTCAAATAAAACCTAAGGATTGAAAAATAATTAAATCTAAAACTAAGGACTGAAAAGTAATTTTCACAAAGCTCAAGGACCAAAAGGTAAATTCAATTGAATTGAAGGACAAAAAAGTAATTTGTAATGTCCCTAATTCCCATAATAATTTAAAACAAATTAAATTACAGAAAATTAGAAGCTAACAGAAATATTATCTATCAGGAACCTGTGTATGCGGTTACGAGACTTTAGACTATGTGTACTATGCTAAGACCCATCTACATGTTTGCACTTGCAACCAAAAAACCATGAAGAAAACATGAGTGACAAAAGTCACGCAACACGCATCCCACGAAAACAGCGGGAAAAAAATCTATATTAATTGTGACCGTGCCGGACCCGAAGGGAGGCGGGAAAGGGATCACAGCCATGCCATTGTGGATGGCGAAGGCGTAAGGAAAAGAGAAAAGAAAAAGAAGGAGTCGTCACCTAGTCTTTTAAGGGAAAGACGAGGAAAACCACAAAGGATGAATGCATGCATGAGATGCAGATAGGAAGGCTGGATGTCTGCTAACCAGAGGATGGGTAAGGATTCCTGTTACGCACGAGGAAGGTATTAGGCACCCTCGTACG
>JAMKQA010003334.1:0-26276 GCA_024699735.1 Posidonia australis
AATCTTGGGGGGGACGAACATAATGGCATAAATGATTAGGATAATCATTAGAATGGTATAGGATTTGCCTAAAAATGAATTAGCAAGATTTCACTTGGGGTATGGGTAGAATAAAAGATGAAATGATTTAGAAATTGTAGATTCTTTCTCTAGGTCTAGGTTTTGTGTGGTTTTGTGTGTGGTGCACTGAATGGAGTATTCAGTGGCACAGTTTAAGGTGTTTGAGCTGATCTGGTTGTGCTCCAGAGGGACACGAGCCAGTAGGTGTCTTACACTTGGCGCCAGAGCGTGTGAGTTTTGGTTGTGTTTGCTTTGCTGTTGGTGTTTTCTTGGGTTGTGGTCGTGGGTTGAGCGTAGTGCTCATGGACCCAGACACTCCCAAGGTGCTTTTGCATGGGCCTGACAGGAGAGCTGTTAAGGCTGTGTTTTGTTTGTGGTTTATCAGCCTTTGATTTCCGTGCCGCTATTGGGCACAATATTGCTTGAGCTTTAAAGGATATTTAATGGTTTTTGAAAAAGGGTTTTCCCTAAAAAAAGAAAGTTTTGGAAAGAAAAGAGTACAGATTTGAAATTGGTTTTGGGGAAAGTTTTCTGGTGTTTTTTGTTTGCGTTAGGGGCCAGGATACTTGAGGCAAGTGATTCGTTGGGTCTTAGAGGTATGATACTCCTTGACTGTCGTTTCGAGGCTAGGGTTGTGGTCCATGGGTTGAGGTGTTTCGTGGCATGACCGGGAGGTATGATACTCTTGCTGTCGCTGTGAGCACTGAGGCTTGAGTGTTGTCGGGTGTGGAGGTTGAGACTCCTTCTTGAGCACCGTGTGGAGGGCGCCATGAGGAGGCGTACCCTGTGGTGGCCAGTGCGGGTGGGACGCGTGCCCCATAGCTAGTAGCGTCCTAAGAGACAGGATAGCCTTCCCAGGGAGGGGTTGGCTTTTGAGGGTTCTCCTGAGAGAGGAGAATCAGGGGACGGTGGTTGGCTCCTGCACAAGGTGGCACACCGTGGCTGTGCAGAACACCGTGGTTGCTTCTCGGTGGACTGCTTGTGGCCAGTATTGTCTGCTTGGCACCGGGCAGTTCGACACACTGTTTGTGTTTGTATTTGTGTTTGTGTGGAGTCCTGGTTTGGAAAATCAGGCTCTAGGCCTAGAGAAGGCCGTGGCTTTGGCGCTGGTTGAGGCGTTGTGCTTTGGGAGCGGTGGCTCCATTGTTTGGGAGCAGTGGCTCCGTTGTTGTGGGAGCGGAGGCTCAGTGGCTTGGTGTGTGATTGGGTCCAGAGGGGACCATGTTGTGCAAAGCAGAGTCTCTGTAGTTGTGCTTTTGGCGTTGTTTTGGGCTTGAGATGGCGAGAGTAGCTTTCTCGGGCATGCATAAAAGGTTTTAAAAGTGCACGCATGTGGTTTTGAAAGAAAAGAAATGGTATTTATGGCATGGTTTTGTGATTTTGTGGCCTACTGGGCAGTGGTAGACTGCCTGGTTTGGTGTTGCGGCGTTCGAGAGGGATGTCAATGCTTGTGTGCTGGGCGTCGGTGGATTGTCATTTTGGTTTGTCAGCATCCAGGTGTGATGCCTGTGCTTGGTTGCCCTCGGCATAGGTTGCCGAGTTGTAGGTGGGGTGCGTGCTGGGTGACCATTGAGTGGTCACTCACGTGTGCTTTGTTTTGTGTGTTTTTGGCAGGTGCAGGATAGTAGCTGTTGGTTGTTAGTGCATATAGGAGGAGTCACGCCAACACACATCAGAGTTCCAGGTGAGTGATAGTTTAGTTTATTTCTGTTATTTATTGGTTTTATTTTTTGTTGAGAGTACTTAGTCTTAGTTACATCATTAGTGTAATTGTTGGTTAATAATAAAGATAAAACAAATAATAAAATAAAAAAATTTGTTGCTAGGTTTAGTGGTATCGACTTGGGGGTCGTTACAGTCCCGACGATTCGACCAGGAGTTCACCCCTCTGGTCGAGCCGTTGAGCGCCATCCTTCCAAAGGTGCAGTCACTCCTCAGGTACCCGGACGTTTGTCCACCATCGAATCTATTGTCGATGTGGTATAAAGCAAACTTGTACTGCAGTTACCATCGAACCCTGGGGCACTCGACGCACAACTGTTTCACTCTCTGAAATGCCATACAGGACCTCATTGACCGTAAGGTCATTGTCATCAACACCCAGGATGTAGGGTCTGCACCCGCCCAAGCACAAGCAGAAGCACCAGCACCAACACCAGCACAACCACACCCCAACTATAGACACCCCATATGCTAGCAATAGGACCTTAAACCCTAAAACTAACTAAAATCAAATTCAAAACCCTAACCTTAGACCTAAACCCCAGCACTAAACTCTAAAACTAATCTGAACCCTAATTAAAACCCTAGGTCAAACCCTAAACCCTAATTTCAAACCCTAAACTAAACCTTAAACCCTAGATCGAAACCTAAACCCTAATTAAAACCCTAAGTCAAACCCTAAACCCTAGGTCAAACCCTAAACTAAACCTTAAACCCTAGATCAAAACCTAAACCTTAACTTCAAACCCTAATCAAAACCCTAATTAAAACCCTAGGTCAAACCTTAAACCCTAGGTCAAACCCTAAACCCTAGGTCAAACCGTAACAACTTATAATCAATTCTCACTTTCACTATAACAACCTATAACAACCTCTAACCACCTAAACAAACTTAACCAATTCCCACCTTCACCACAACAACCTATAACAACCTTTACCCACCTAAACAAACTTAACCAATTCCCATTTCATCATAACAGCCTATAACAACTTGTAACAACCTCCAACAACGTCTAACTAAACATAACCAACTACTCTAACAACCCTAGCCATTTGCAAGCCTATAAATACCCCCCATTTGCAAGAGAAAAAAAGAAAGGAAAAAAAAGGAGAGAAAAAGCTTGGAAAAATTGAGACGAGAGTCACCAAGGTGTTTTCTCTCAATTAGAGCAACCAGAGAGGTCTAGGAGCAAAGAGGAAACTCGGGGAGGAGAAAAATCTGAGTTTCAAGCCATCTTCGGCGAGCTTCGGCAAGCTCTGGTGGTCCTTACCACTGTCTACTCAGGTAAGCATCCCTCTGACCTCAATTTTCATCAAAACTAGTTTCCTGGGTCTCCCTCTTACTTCCCTAGTCGATTCTAGTAGTGCCAGAGGGTTTCCTTAGTTGGAATCAAGGTTTTAGGTGTCACCAGAGCTGTTCTTCGACGACCTAGGTGGGGACATGAATCCAGTGCTCGAGTCGTGCCCCAAGGCACTTGATCCTCTTTCCCTGAGGTCCCTCTTGGTTCTCCAACCCTTGGTGCGCCGCTTCAACGCCCCCCCAAGCCTCGAGTAGTTAGTCGCCGAAGTTGCACATCGTCGCCGTCGCTGGGGAAGACGACTGGTAACGGCGATGGATCGTGCACCTCCTGCTTCGCCGTGCCTCTCCAAGCCTCCAAGAATATTCCACAGCACACCCCCAATACTCTGGAGCCATCAGAGCCAAGTTTCATGCCCAGAATCACCCCCGCAACCATGTTTACCGGAGAAGATGACGGCGACGGCAGGCAGAACCCAACATTGATAGGACTCCCCCCTTTCTTGCCTCTGGAGGATGGAAAATGATCCACTCATCGCCCTCATGCTTCCTGGAGCCTCAAATCATTGATCCAATGCTTCCCATAGTCTTCTTCTTCTTCGGTGCTGTCGCTAGAGTTGTGTTGACGGCGAAAGGGATGGGGAACCAATTCCGACCGTCGAAGCCAAGACCTAAACCATTGGATCGCCATTTCTTTCTCTCCCCTTGCTCCTAGTGGAGCCTATTGCTTGATCAGACATCGGGATGGCCTGGAGGAGCATCCCAGGTGGTCGTCTATGGCAGAGTTCCGTCATCGGCGGTCGCCGTTGCTTTTTTCATTTAAAAAATAAAAAATAAAGTTTTCTTTTAATAAATTTCTGAACTTTTCTTTTATTGCGCTGAGGTCCCTCTTTTCTTACAAATAGGTTCTTTTTTCTTACATTTAGGTCCTTGCAATAGATTTTAAATCGTTTTGGTAATATTTGTTTTGAAATATTGCAATGTGCCCCCTGTATATTCTTGTTAATGTTTTCCATGCTTTAAAATTTGACATAAACTCTCTGATTTTTTTTTCATGCATTTAAGTTCAACATTTTTGCAATTAAAACCCTGAGCTTTACTAAAATTGTTCTGAATGCATATTTTTCTAGCATAATTGCAAATTAAACCCTAGGAATTTAAATATATACTCAGATGTGTTCAAAATTGCATTTTAACACTTGAATTTCACTGATTTCACAAAGAATGCATATTTTTATGGGAGAAATTACAGAATGGTCCCTAAACTCCCTGATTTCAAACATAAACTCTTTTTCTTGCACATTTAGCCCTGAATTTCATTATAATTACATTAAATACATGTTTTACTAGCAAAATTGCACATTAAACCCTAGGGATCTTGAATTTGACCAAAAATGCACAGATTTGCACATTTGACCCCTAATTTCATCAAAATTACATAAAATGTGTCTTCTTATGTATTTTTGATGATTTAGTCTCAAAATTTCAGTCTTCATTCAGAATTTGGAAATTTTGCACAAAAACCCTTGGAATTTACATTTTTCAATCACACATGCATTTTGTACATTTTGTTACTATTTTTCATGCATATTTTCTCATGTCTTCTTTCTTGTATTATGCACACCTTTCTGACTTGTTTCAAACTCAATTTTCACATTGTTTCTCAAGTTTCTTCTGACTTTTACGATTTTGATTTGATTTTACTTTCCATTGCCCGAGGGCATACATTAACAAGCTTGACAATGACGACATTGACCCGAATGAGGATTATTTTCACCAATTTGATTTTCTCGGATTTCCCCAAGTTTTTGCTGATTTGTGTGATGCTTTTTGAGTATTCTCGATTTTCACAATTTTCCTCATCGCCTAAGGGCGTACAGTAATGCGACACTTGCAATGGCTACATTGTCCCTCGAATTAACTTCTTTTTTCCTTTTATTCATTTCTTCTCTTTGATTTGGCATGTTTTCGTAGTCATCTTAAGCATGTGTACTCAGAATAGGCAAGCATACAATAGACCATTAGCAAGTAGGAAACCCAGAAAGACCGATCTCTTCGGGCGCATTGGGGTGCCTAATCCCTTCCCCATGCGTAACAAGAATCCTTACCCTTTCCTTGGCCCACATTGATTTGTGCAGTACATCCACTAGGCACGGAGCATGCATGTGTTTTCCTCACCTTGGTTTCTTTTGGATTTTTTCCTTTGTGTTTGGTTTTCCTCGTCTTTCCATTAAAAGCTAGGTGGCGATTCCTTTCCTTATCCTTTCTTATCTTTCCTTGGTGTTTCCGAGCCTAGTCTTCTTCTCTGGATTCACCATCTTCGCCGTGACACTATTGAGACTCCTCGTGTGCTTCCCCGCACCATAGGAGAGCCGTGCAGTGTTCCACTAGCATGGTCACAGGAACTGGTGACTCCACTGGGGATAACCAGATTCTGACTTTCATTTCGATTTTCTTACTTGTCTTTGGTCTATATACTTCATGCTTGTTTGCTTGTTTTGTTTGCTTGTACATATTTGATTGAACAGGACTTTTTACACCATTGCCATGCCACCACACATGCACATGACCTAATTCATGCTTTTTGTTGAGATACTTGCTTTTATTCACTTACTTGTGAGCACTACACCATCACATGTCATATTCATAACTTTTGCTTAATTGAGTGACTATTTAGATGCCATGATAGTGTGTTTTATCCCCTTTTTGTATTTACTATGATTTGGAGAGTAGAGACATGTTTGCCTCCCTATCTAGTTAAAATAAAACACACAAACTCAGACAAACAAATAATAAGGCGTAATTAGAGACAAATTCTCACAATTCCCCATGGTTTAATAAAATGTAAGTGAAAGACACAAAAGCATCTTGCATGAATGATCATTTTAGAAAGCATGCATCTTCTCCTTTGAGTCCACCTACAGTTTGCGAAGGACAATTCTGATAGCCCGTTCTATAACTTTGGCGTAGGGCGTGTTGCTAGTTTGTCTTCCCTTGTTTGGGGTTGTGTCGGTGCTAGTAGAGGGTACAACTTCATGCTACTGCATGAGACGAGGCCACCAACGCACCACCCGTTCACTACCTAGGCTTCCGCCAGGATTTAGAACGAGAACCTTACTTTTCTGACTAGAGTCAAAACCCCAAACCCATGAGTGCGTCCCATGTGGTCAACCCCATATGAGACATGCATGGTGAGAGAGTGTACTTTAGGACATTCATCCGCATTGTGTGTCATTACATGTCACTTTAATAACTCGCATTTGTTTGTGCGTCGTTGTTCAAGTTATGTACCTGTTTCTCTTGCCTGTTTGCTCTGGGAGCTTGTTGCGAGGTCCTCAGCTAGGAGCTCGGGTGTCTTCGTTGCGGGCGGCCTCTCGTGGTTGTTTTCTCTTGCCTTTTTTGAGCTATTAGTCACTTTTTGATAGTAGCTCGTCTTAGAGCTCGTGCGCTTGTCTTTGCCATAGCTCCATTCATATTCGCTTGCGGTTAGCCATGGCCCCGTAGACCTACAAGCCTCCGGTAATTGTTTTGAAGGGGGACCCACATTCAGATCCTCCTTCTCGCACTTTGACTACTTCTTCTTCCCTCTATGCGTCCCGATTGGGAACTATGGAGGATCCCTATTTCCTCTTCCAGGACAGTGGCAAACACAAGCCAATCTTGGGCCCGTCATTGATTCGACTGCAGTGACTACCACGCGCATCCCAGATGTTCTACCAACTGCACCCTATTCCTCGGGCCCTCCTGTTTTAGGAGTTCAACCAGCTACAATTGCATCTGTTTTAGGGGCCATATCTGTTCCGCTCTTGCCACTTGACCTATCTTTTGATGGGTCTTCGGCCACATAGGCTCAGTACTTGAGAGCTTTGGCTCGAGGGCTTGAGCGCATGGCCCTTTTTCTTGATCCTGTTGAGATTCCTCCTCTTTTGACCTTTGAGGTTCCAGTACAGACCACTATAGCATTGCAAGCTCACCCCACTACACTATCGCCCATACCATCGCCCCAGCATCACACTGCTCCGGCAATGGGGCGTTATCTCTGCCTCTTGCACCACAACTGCATTGGTCATAGCATGCGTCACAGTCACTTAGGAATCAACCCATTAGTTGTGCTAGAGTACAACATTTCTCGAGTCCGTTGCTCGGAGCTGTGCCAGTGCCGCAGCTGTTGCTCTCGCACTCAACACCACACATAGCACAGCATACTTAGAATCCACCTTAGCATCAGGATCAGGTCCCAACACGTAGGTTATCACTGCACATTAGGCGCACACCTCCCACTGTCAAGCCAGTGCATCTCGTCGCATTGGCTTTGCAAGGACAACAACCTAAGGAGAAACGAGGTTGTCGCGTTGAAAGCGACTACACTCCACTGGGCGAGTAGCTGAGCGTTGTTTTTCCTCGTGTTGTCTCACTTCTGAGACTCCTAGATCCGCATCCCCCACCAACTCCACTCCCTCGGTGGTACGACGTGAACGCATACTGCGATTATCATCGAACCCCGGGGCATTCAATTGATAACTGTTACACTCTGTGGGATGTGACTTTGATTGACAGTGGGACCTTTGTTGTTGGCACAGTACCCACATCTATGTCTCCATCCTCACCAGCATCTAGGTCAGCACGCATTACACTTCCACACACCATCGTTGAGCCGACATGTCGTGTTTTGTCAGTTCAGCAAGGGCAGCGTCGCCGTAAGGAAAGTGACTTCACCCCACTCGGGGATTCGTTGAGTGACATCTTTCCTAAAGTTGCGTCATTCCTGCAGCTACCAGAGATTCGTCCACCACCGGACCCGCTTCCTAGGTGGTATAAGACGAATTTGTTTTGCCAGTTCCATCATACCCATGGACATTCGACAAACAAGTGTTTTACTCTCTGGAATGCTGTCCAGGATTTGATTGACAATGGGGACATTGTCGTCAACACATAGGAGGCAGCACACGCACACACTTGCACACACACGTGCACACCTTAGAGTAGCCGACCTTACCGTGTCTGAGCCGGCAAGCTTCGAGGATACTGGAACTTCAGGGGTCTATCCTCTCTCTCTCTCAGTTCTTTCCTGGGGAATCCATCGGGCCTCATTTGCTTAGTTTATCCTCTCTCAGCTTCTGTCCGGCAACACACACATATACCGCTCTTGTTCTTGTTCCTCATTAGCCTAGTTTATCCTCTTGTCTTTTCTCAGTTCTATCCGACGACACTCATGTGTGCCACTCTTGTTCTTGTTCCTCTACGGGGGGTTTAACCTATCGTTTGCCAGGTTGCCATGCGTTGATTTGACCTAGCACGTGCAAATACCCTGGATCAAGTAGGAGACAACCATCACAATAGATATCAACTCCAACAGAGATACAGTCCTAATGTCACCAGCAGATTCATCATTCATAGTGACGGTCTCAGATTCAATAATGGTTTTGATAGCTTCGGATACATCTGCCTTGATTCTAATTTCCAGTGGTATTGCTAGGAGTTACTTTGAATCCCAATGGCATCGACAAACAACAACAACAAGGACTGGAGTGGCATCTTTCTTTCCTTGGCTTCCTCTGTTTTTCTTTTTGCATCACAATATACCAAAACATAAAAAAATAGAAAAAGTACAAAAGAAAAAAGAAGAAGAAAAACACAAAACAGAAAAACATTAAGAATAGTAGAAAATAATAGTTTTCTTGTCAATAACATTCTGCCCATTGATGAAAAATTAGAAAACTCGCCTATGTCAGAATGGATTATTCCTCCTCAGTTGTTACTACTTAGACAACCAAGTTGGCATGGGAGCCACCAAACCTCAAAGCCAGACGAAATGTCCAAGCTCCGCAAGGATCCTACACCTCCAAGAGGGAGATAAAATGTTAGGGGTGACTGAGAGTGTAAGCTAGAAAAGAAAACACACATTCGCAAGGGCATAAAAGAATAGAGAAGATAGAAGGAGAAGACAGAAGTCAGCTCAAGAGTGAGGGGCGGGTGTGGTAGCTCTACCCTTACCATACCTTGGAGAGGAGTTGGAGTATGTGCTCAGTAAAATCACACCTTTGAGGGACTGACCCACCCTCTTCCAATAAAGGCCTCCTGAATAGATCGGGCGCTTATTACCTCCAAGTCAAGGTTAGAGTGAAACCGCATGTCTATGAGGGAGTAAAAGAAAAGACAAGGATATTGAAAAGAAAAAGTAGGTGCAGGACCTTGAAGAGTTTGGCATGGAGCCAGGTCCATTACAATACCTTACAGCGAGTTCAAGTGCCACCACTACCCAGCGAGAGCCACCAATGACTTGCGAATCTATGTAGTGTCAACTGAGTCGAAGGTGTCGTCCTCCTCTATCAGGCATACAACTTTCTAGCCTAACTGAGGGCAAATGAACAACTGAAATAAAGTACCTTTAGCCAGGGGCATTTCAGCTGCTCAGTGGTTAAAGAGCATAAGCAGCAAGGACACTAGCTAGTGCACAAACTAGATAGACCTGCAGAATCAGTAGTGTGATAGCAATTCTTTTGCAACAGTTCAAGTATGGTAAACATTATTTGGGGAATGCTTGAGGTCCATGCAGCCAAGTATATGTTTGCAGCCAGAGCACAATGACACAATAAGTAACAGAACAGAGAATAGCTAGCCTAAGACGGACTACGATGTATCACATTACTTCCTGCCATCGGAGTATAGCTCAGGACAGTGGATGAATATACATGCCTCCAGTCAATGAACAAATGTGTCTCTAGCCTAAACCAAAATCAGACACGTACGGCCACTTCAGTGATTCAAAGTACGCCAACTGTCACAGCCTAATCCTCAAGTTTTTACATCCTCGAGTGGTGCCCAACACATCCCAAGGTAGCCTGGCTCGATGCCAGAGGCATCCATTTTGCCTTGGTATCTCCCAATCTGACATCTGTTTTCATTGAGCATCATTCACCTTTTATGCTAGGGGCATGTCAGCTGCTTTCTAGCTGGGCTCACACAATCTGTTACTTGATTCATCAAGGGCAAGTCAGTTGTTCTCTGATCAGGACCTACACATCAAATTATTAGTGGAGACAATAGCATGACTATGGACTTTACCATCAAGAGAATGTCTTACAGTAACACAGCCATGTACAGAGCTATGAAAACACCACGGTTGAACAGAACACACCCTAAACATACTAGTCAGAGGCAAGTTACAATCCTGATCAAAGGCCTTTATCGAGTTGCCTTGATTCCTTCTACCTTCCAAGTACAATACAAGATGGCATGTGGGTATACATACTTCCAGTCACTTGATGAATGGATCACTTCCTTCGACTAATGATGGTCTCAAGTACTCCAGGGGTTCAAGGAACATCTGTAGTTATAGTCTGGCTTCCAAAACCCCATACCCTCAAGTGATGTCCAGCCAGTCCAATACCAGGGGCATGTCAGCTGCTCTTTGGTCAAGAGTCACATATCATGTGCCTGACAAAATACCAGCTATAGTGTAAATGAACTAGAGTCTTCGGCCAGGGGAATGTCAACAGTTCTTTGGTTGAAGGTCACGTATCAGGCGCCTGACAGAACATCAACTGACTATGTAACTAAGCCAGAGCCTTCGACTAGGGGCATGTAAGCTACTTTACGGAAAGAAGGACTGTTTTGAGAATGCTGGGTGCGGATTGTCTTCCAAATGATAGTCAGTGCAGCTTCTTATAAGGAAGTGACATTCATTACATAATGGCTCTGACAAAGTGACAACTATAACAGGGTGGTACGCTGTTTCGACTGACATCCCCCACAGTGGCAATGATCCATGGTGCACTGGTACTTCAATAAGATCCCCTCGACAAATCCTTTTGGCTAAAAAAACAGTCAGAACCCTCTTTGCCTTTGAATTCCGATCCTGATAGACGAAATCAAGGCCTCCCTTTTCCATCTCTTTTTTCTAGACTACCGGTCATAGTCTAGATGGTCCCATCCCAGGTTCGATCCGTTCGAACGAATCTCGGTGCCAACCCTCTTGCCTTTGAATTCAGATCCTAACAGATGGATTCAAGGCCTCCCTTTTCCACCTCTTTTTTCTAGACTACTGGACAGAGTCTAGATGGTCCCATCCTAGGTTTGATCCATTTGGACGAATCTCGATGCCACCCTCTCGCCTTTGAATTCTGATCCTGTCAGACGGATTCAAGGCCTCCCTTTTCCATCTCTTTTTTCTAGACTACTAGTCGGAGTCTAAATGGTCCCATCCCAGGTTTGATCCATTCGAATGAATCTCGGTGCCACCTTTCTTGCCTTTGAATTCTGATCCTGACAGACAGATTCAAGGCCTCCCTTTTCCATCTCTTTTTTCTAGACTACCGGTTGGAGTCTAGATGGTCCCATCCCAGGTTCGATCCGTTCAGACGAATCTTGGTGCCATTCGTCTTGCCTTTGAATTCCGATCCTGTCAGATGGATTCAAGGCCTCCCTTTTCCATCTCTTTTTTCTAGACTACCAGTCAGAGTCTAGATGGTCCCATCCCAGGTTCGATTCGTTCGGACGAATGTCGGTGCCACCCCTCTTGCCTTTGAATTCTGATCCTGACAGATGGATTCAAGGCCTCCCTTTTCCTTCTCTTTTTTCTAGACTACCGGTCGGAGTTTAGATGGTCCCATTCCAAGTTTGATCCGTTCGGACGAATCTCGGTGCCACCCCTCTTGCCTTTGAATTTCGATCCTGTTAGACGTTCAAGGCCTTCCTTTTCCATCTCTTTTTTCTAGACTACCGGTCGGAGTCTAGATGGTCCCATCCCAAGTTCGATCTGTTCAGACGAATCTCGGTGCCACCCCTCTTGCCATGACTTATTCAAGGCCTCCCTTTTGCATCTCTTTTTTCTAGACTACCAGTCGGTGTCTAGATGGTCCCATCCCAGGTTCGATCTGTTCGGACGAATCTCAGTGCCACCCCTCTTGCCTTTGAAATTTGATCCTGTCAGATGGATTCAAGGCCTCCCTTTTCCATCTCTTTTTTCTAGACTATCGGTCGGTGTCTAGATGGTCCCATCCCAGGTTTGATCCATTCGGACGAATCTCTATGCCACCCCTCTTGCCTTTGAATTCCGATCCTGACAGAGGGATTCAAGGCCTCCCTTTTCCATCTCTTTTTTTCTAGACTACTGGTCATATTCTAGATGGTCCCATCCCAGGTTCGATTCGTTCGGACGAATCTCGATGCCACCCCTCTTGTCATTGAATTCCGATCCTATCAAACAGATTCAAGGCCTCCTTTTCCATCTCTTTTTTCTAGACTACCGGTCGGAGTCTAGATGGTCCCATCCTAGGTTCGATTCGTTCGGACGAATCTCAGTGCCACCCCTCTTGCCTTTGAATTCCGATCCTGTTAGATGGATTCAAGGCCTCCCTTTTCCATCTCTTTTTTCTAGACTACCGGTTGAAGTCTAGATGGTCCCATCCCAAGTTCGATCCGTTTGGATGAATCTTGGTGCCACCCCTCTTGCCTTTGAATTCTAATCCTGTCAAATGAATTCAAGGCCTCCCTTTTCCATCTCTTTTTTCTAGACTACCGATCGGAGTCTAGATGGTCCCATCCCAGGTTCGATCCGTTCGGACGAATCTCGGTTCCACCCCTCTTGCCTTTGAATTTCGATCCTGTCAGACGGATTCAAGGCCTCCCTTTTCCATCTCTTTTTTCTAGACTACTGGTCAGAGTCTAGATGGTCCCATCTCATGTTCGATCCGTTCGGATGAATCTCGGTGCCACCCCTCTTACCTTTGAATTCCGATCCTGTCAGATGGATTCAAAGCCCCCCTTTTCCATTCTTCTTCTAAACTACCGGACGGAGGCTAGATGGTTCCATCCAAGATTCGATCCGGACGGACGAGTCTCAGTGCAACTCTTTTTGTTTTTGAATTCCACTCCGGACGGACAGAATCAAAGTAGACTATCTTTCTCCTTCCTTTGGGCTGATATCCCGAACTACCTGGGCAATACTTATGGTGCCTGATAGATTCGCTACTCACCTTGTTCCTTCCCTTCTTTTGAGCTGGTAGCCTGAACTACCTAGATGACTTCCGTGACCAGTCACTGTTCTGTCGGTAAACACCATGAGTCTTGTCCGGTGCTTTTCTCGACAAACATGATAACCAGTCATGTTCTTCAGGAGCTAATTGGTCGATAACTTGACAGCATTTGTCATTATTATTGGTTTCTGTGGTTTCGACTTTGCCTGTGGCGTTCTGGGAGGCAGGACATGACTTCTGGTGCTTTCACTGACTGGTAACTGGTTGCCAATAGCTGACTCTTTCTTGCAGCTTCGGGTAGGACATCTTCGTCAACTCTGAGCAGCGATCTCCTCCTCCTGTTCTCTTTTCCTTGTAAGAAGGGGCTGGGTGTCTTTGTCAACTCTGAGCATCGGTCTCTGTTCCATTCGTCCTTCGACCTCACTCAGGGAGGGGCAACTGTAGACACGTCATATGCTTGCAATAGGACCTTAAACCCTAAAAGTAACTAAAAACAAATTCAAAACCCTAACCCAAGGCCTAAACCTTAGCACTAAACTCTAAAACTAACCAAAACCCTAATTAAAACCCTAGGTTAAAACCTAAACCCTAGGTCAAACCCTAAACCTTAATTTCAAACCCTAAACTAAACCTTAAACCCTAGATCAAAACCTAAACCCTAATTAAAACCCTAGGTCAAACCCTAAACATTAATTTCAAACCCTAAACTAAACCTTAAACCCTAGATCAAAACCTAAACCCTAATTTCAAACCCTAATCAAAACCCTAATTAAAACCCTAGGTCAAACCTTAAACCCTAATTAAAACCTTAGGTCAAACCTTAAACCCTAGGTCAAACCCTAAACCCTAATGTAAAACCCTTGCAACTTATAACAAATTCCCACCTTCACCATAACAACCTATAACAACCTTTAACCACCTAAACAAACTTAACAAATTCCCACCTTCACCACAACAACCTATAACAACCTCTAATCAACTGAACAAACTTAACAAATTCCCATTTCATCATAACAACCTATAACAACTTGTAACAACCTCCAACAACGTCTAACTAAACATAACCAACTACTCTAACAACCCTAGCCATTTACAAGCCTATAAATACCCCAGCATTTGCAAGAGAAAACAAGAAGGGAAAAAAGGAGAGAAAAAGATTGGAAAAATTGAGAGGAGAGCCACCAAGGTGTTTTCTCTCAATCAGAGCAAACAGAGAGGTCTAGGAACAAAGAGGAAGCTTGGGGAGGAGAAAAATCTGAGTTTCAAGCCATCTTCAGTGAACTTCGGCGACCTTCGACGGTCCTCACCACTATCTATTCAAGTAAGCATCCCTCTGACCTCAATTTTCATCAAAAATAGTTTCCTAAGTCTCCCTCTTCCTTCCCCAGTCGATTCCAGTAGTGCTAGAGGGTTTCCATGGCTAGAATCAAGGTTTTAGGTGTCACCGGAGCTGTTCTCCGGTGACCTAGGTGGGGGCACGAATCTAGTACTCGATTCATGCCTCAAGGCACTTGATCCTCTTTCCTTGAGGTCCCTCTTGCTTCTCCGACCCCTGGTGCACTACTTCAACGCCCCCTCAAGCCTTCAGTAGTTAGTCCCTGGAGTTGCACATCGTCATCATCATCGGGGAAGACGACTGGTAACGGTGATGGATCGTGCACCTCCTGCTTTGCCACGCCTCTCCAAGCCTCCATGAATATTCCATGGCACGCCCCCAACACTTCGGAGCCATTAGAGCCAAGTTTTGTGCCCTGAATCACCCCTGCAACCATGTTTATCGAAGAAGCTGACGGCGACGGCAGGTGGAACCCAACATCGATAGGACTCCCCCCTTTCTTGCCTCTAGAGGATGGGAAATGATCCACTCATCGCCCTCATGCTTCTAGGAGCCTCGAATCACTGATCCAACGTTTCCCAGAGTCTTCTTCTTCTCCAGCGCCATCACCAGAGTTGTGTCGACAGTGAAGGGGATGGGGAACCAATTCCGACCGTCGAAGCCAAGACCCAAACCATTGGATTGCCATTTCTTTCTCTCCTCTTGCTCCTAGTGGAGCCTGATGCTTGATCACACTACAAGAGAAACAAGATTTTGCGAGAACAATATTCTTCGCAAAGTCCTCATTGATTCATCGCTAAATCCTCATTACAAGATTTAACGAGGACTTAACGAGGAATAATTATCCTCATAGCTAAGTAACTCATTAAATCAATACTGTGAGGATGAAATGTCCTCATTGTGTCCTCGCTAATACTAGGCAGTTAAAAAAAAAAATAAAACAATACATTACAAAATTGAACCTGCTAAAATTTAGATTCATATACCTGGTATAATGACATTCAAATACATTCACAAGTACATTAAATTACACATATACAAATTTTATAAAAAAAATGTTTCAATTGATCATACAACATAAGATTTTACACATTCAAAGTTTTTACAAAAAAGTAGCTAATACAATACTAAAATATCTTTATACAAGTCAATAAATATAATACAAGGCAAAACGATATATTACATATCACTTTCTTCGGGAACCAACTTGCTTTCCTTTATCTTTTGAGGTTGATGCATGGATGGAGCAACGACGACGTATATACTCCTTGAAATCCTCCTCCTCATCACTTTCCAAATCAACTTCTTGCTAGTCCGTATATTTTCTGAATATAAAAAAACAAACTTTATATATATTGTAATGAAAAATGATTAAATTATAATATTGAATTCAACATGATAATTTATATATATCAAAAATTTTAAAAGTAAATCAAAATTTACTTTACAAGTCGATCCTCTGAAGCATGCATTTCATCTCTTATTTCATTCCTTACTTTAGTCCTTATTTCATTCCTTATTTCTGAGCGTATGTCGGCTCCGAAACTCTCTAATGTAGTTGCCATGTATGACAACTGAGAACTGAAGTACTCAGAATCAAATGAAGCAGAAGCCTAAGGTGTAGGACAATACTGTCTAGTAAAAGCTGCAGAAGAACCAATAGTCGTATCTTCTGAGTGGATCCAAACCACCCAAGCCTTGCTTTCTTGATGAACTACCCACGTTCCTTAAATTTGAAACTTGCTTCCAAAGTTTCTTGTCAAAGGTTGGGTGTTCATCGACATTATCGTCTCTATATTTTTCTTGATACAAGAAGATGTAACTATTCTGTATAAATAAACACAAGAAGTTAGTTAAAGATAATATAAAATATAAGTGCATATTATTAAAATAACTTTAATTATAACCATTATTATTTACAAGTACATCCTTCACATTCTGGGTTGACCAAACATGCTCTGACCCACTAGTGTAGGATGCAGTCCACCACTTTGCCACTGTAGGTTCCCTACATAGTTTGGTGGTCTGTAACAATTAAGACACAAACTTTATTAATTTATTCAAATATTAACCTTTTTACATCTATATCACCTAATGCAAAGCTTATTCTAGAACCAAGCAATGGAAAGCTTACTCTGCCACTATAGGTTTCTAAGATTCCCCCCCCCTTTTGTTTTAATTCAAGATTATATGATTGAACATGTTGAATTCTGTTTGTATTAGTATTCTACACTACTTTGATGCTCTAGTTTGTGGTCTTGATTTATGTGTTTATACAAGATAAATAACTAATATCTCATTCCATGTATCAGAGAACTTAGGAGCTGGAAATAGGCTTCTTTGTTTTAGTGAGGAAGTGAAACTTGTTTTAAATCAATTTTGCACAATAGGATCTCATGCATAATCTTTAGTTCTCATCTGACTGATTAGACTCAGCATTCTTCATCCTCTTTGAAATCAATCCTGTCTAGTTCTCATGAACAGCACGAGCAAAAAGCACCATTCACCCAGAGATTTCTTTTTGAGACAGGAGAGACACTAGCTCTGTTTACAGTTACAGGTTACACTAACCTTCCATTTCTATGGAAGTTTGAGCTGAGCACCTATTTTCCTTTAATTCAGGTTTTGCAGTTGCTATCTGTAACAAACATGTGCACTCTCTTTGTTGTCGATTTCATGGCTTCTCATTTCCCTCCATTTCTCAGGTGATAGACTGCCAACTGACTAAGACAAAGCTTGGTCAAGCTTTAGCAAGCCAAGCAAGAAGAGCCTCTTCTCAAACTTCAACTCGGACAAGTATGTAGGCCGGAACCCGAGGCGTTCGGAGTATCCAATGTCCGAGGAGATCGATCTGATCAGGAAAACGGAGAGATCCAACCTCATGTTGTGGACTAGTCCAAGGTTCACCCTGATAGGAGCCATTGTTGTTGTATCAATTCTTCTGGTCTATACAATTTTATTACTACTAAAATAGTATATTCCCCCTGAATTATCAGATGTAAGCCTCTTAAATTTGGAAGCATGGCTCAGTCAGAGATGGCCAGTCTAATCCAAAGGTTCACATAGGGTAAGCCCCTACAAAGAGCATTCTGGTCTCTCTTTATGAAAATGGAGGCTAATTCTTAACATTTGCTTGCATTTAGAACACCAATGAATATGTGTGGTTAGACTTTATTTGATATAATCCCCCTAAAATTCATAACGAACTCAAATGTTTGATTCTTTCAAATCCCAACAACTTATTTTATATATTACAAGAATAGCCAGGTAAATCCCCTTTCTTGATCTTTCATTATTAAAATCCATCTTTGTATGGGAGAAAGAAAAGATCAAAATTTAGCCCATCAGGTACTGCAAAATTTACCTTAATACTTTATTTGTTAGTGGAATTAGAGCCATGATCTCCTGATCACAAAGAAGGAGAGAAACAATTAATAGAGCTAAGCACCTATATCCTCATGTGGTCGTTAGCTACTTTAGTAATAATATTTTACTATCATTGTGAAAGCATTAGTATACAGGCCATCACTCAGTCACATTCCATGAGTGTATAAAGGCGCAGATAGTTGAGTATGCTGTGGGTGGGCATTCTCGTTAAACTGCTTATCCCTTAATTAAGGTGAGGTGGTGCTTTCCTTAGCCCCACCCAAAAGGCTTTGGCAGATCCAAACAACCCCCCTTTTCTGTATTCTGAAGCCCTTGTTGCCATGAAAGTATGTAGCTTCACATCTCGAGCATGAATTGGCCAATTACGTAACTCGGAGTTCCATAACTGGTAGACCCCTCCCAATGCCAACTAGAGCCCAAACTGCCACCTAAAAGCAACCCAAAGCCCAAGCCTGACCACCAAACTAGGAATATATATCCACCAATACAAGCAAACTTGATTGCTTCCACTTTCCTGTATTCTTATAAACATCTTATAATGAATATCTGTCATATATTTATTTAAGTTTCTATTTTTTTTGTATATTTAAGTGTCTTAATGTTTAGTTGTGCCTAGGCCCTATTTTATGTTCTGTTTATTTTTTTGCAGCCATGTTGCTCTTATTTTGCTATACATTTTTTGTACTTGGCTTGCTTTTATTTCATTCTGTACCTTTCACTTTGTCCTGCCTTGATCTGTCAACTCCTTGTATTTTATATATATATCCAACTACACTGACTCTGTCAAATGACTGCCATTGATTTACTATTTCAAGACACAAGCAAATGCATGTAAAAAGATCCATAAAATTCAGACTGGAACCTCAAGTAGAGCACATTTGTCTGATGCTTTGCCTGACCTACAAATGTTCACTGAACTCATGGTTATAAAGAGTGCTAGGTCAGTCCTTTTATTTGAATTTTGTGTGCCTAGTTGTGAAAGCATTAGTATACAGGTCAGCCAGATATGTCTGCCCGGAGTTTTGCAACATTCAGCTTTTTAGAGAACTAACGTTGAAACTTTGAAATGACAGCTTTTGCTTAGCATTTACCCGTGATTGCTTATTCTGAATCCAAATTTAGCATTTTTGCATGCAAAATAGCTTGATTACTTGCCCAGAATTTTGTTGCAAAGCTCAACCCACAAGAGAACTAAAGTTAAAATTCTGAAAATGATTGTACTTGCTTGACTTTTTATTTATCCATGATTTTACAACAAAATTATGCCTGTCATTACATTTAGATGTTTGTATGTTTTTTCAACTACTTTGAATACATTTTACAACATAATTCTATCTTTATTTGCTCAGCATAAACTGTTTGTATGCTTTGTCTTCTAGTAGATATTAACAGATCAAGGCAGGACAAACCACTTCAGCATGCTTTTACAATTTCAACTCTAAGATTTTGAACTTCTTCTAGAATTGAAACCATTGTAAACCAAACATGGCTGAAGAGTTTTAAGGCCTTCCATTGAATACATGCAACAAAGCACCATCAAAATAAAACAGGATATTAACATAGCTTCGAGGAACAGAAGTAAAGAAAAATGAAAGAGGAAAAGTAGAGACATTAGAATGTAACAGGTGAATATAACATTTACTTCGAGAATATAACATTAGAATGTAACATAGCTTGAAGATGAGGAGGACCTGGCTGTGCTCGATCGAGGGATGAGGAGGAGGCAGCGATCAACGGGGACACGATGAGAAATGCAGTGAGAAGTGACGACGAGTAGGAGGCAACGTTCAACAGGGACACGATGAGAGGGGGACCCAAGCGGGAGAGACGAGAGGGAGAAAGAAGGTAGATGAAGAAAAGGAAAAGTGGCCCGTCAGTTGGAATTTTAGGGCGGATTTAGCGAGGACATATAGCGAAGACATATCCTCACTATTTACTCGCTAAATAAAAGGCAAGGTCATAGCTAGCATATATCCACGCTAAGTCCTCGTAATATAATTGCGAGGACTAGTCCTCGCTATTGCCACGTTATTTTTCCTCGTTATTTTTTTGCGAGGATAAGTTCTAACCATGTCCTCGCTAAATGTCCTTGTAAAATCTGAAAATTCTAGTAGTGTCAGTTATCAGGATGCCCCGAAGGAGCATCCCAGGCGGTCGTTGACAGTAGAGTTCCGTCGTCGGCGGCCGTCGTTGCTTTTTTCCTTTAAAAAATAAAAAATAAAGTTTTCTTTTAATAAACTTCTGAGCTTTTCTTTTATTGCGTTGAGGTCCCTCTTTTCTTACAAATAGGTTCTTTTTTCTTACATTTAGGTCCTTACAATAGATTTTAAATCGTTTTGATAATATTTGTTCTAAAATATTGCAATGTGCCCCTTGTATATTCTTGTTAATGTTTTCCATGCTTTAAAATTTGACATAAACCCTTTGAGTTTCTTTTCATGCATTTAAGTTCAACATTTTTGCATTTAAAACCCTGAGCTTTACTAAAACTGTTCTGAATGCATATTTTTCTGGCATAATTGCAAATCAAACCCTGGGAATTTAAATATATACTAAGAAGTGTTCAAAATTGCATTTTAACCCTTGAATTTCATTGATTTCACACAAAATGCATATTTTCATGGGAGAAATTACAGAATGGTCCCTAAACTCCCTGATTTCAAACATAAACTCTTTTTCTTGCACATTTAACCCTGAATTTCATTAGAATTACATTAAATACATGTTTTATTGGCAAAATTGCACATTAAACCCTAGGGATCTTGAATTTGACCAAAAATGCACAGATTTGCACATTTGACCCTTAATTTCATCAAAATTACATAAAATGTGTCTTCCTATGTATTTTTGATGATTTAGTCTCAAAATTTCAGTCTTCATTCAGAATTTGGAAATTTTGCACAAAAACCCTTGGAATTTACATTTTTCACTCACACATGCATTTTGTACATTTTGTTGCTATTTTTCATGCATATTTTCTCATGTCTTCTTTCTTGCATTATGTACACCTTTCTGACTTGTTTCAAACTCAATTTTCACATTGTTTCTCAGATTTCTTCTGACTTTTACGATTTTGATTTGATTTGACTTTCCATTACCCGAGGGCATACATTAACAAGCTTGACAATGCTGACATTGACCCGAATGAGGATTATTTTCCTCAATTTGATTTTCTCGGATTTCCCGAAGTTTTTGCTGATTTGTGTGACGCTTTTCGAGTATTCTCGATTTTCACAATTTTCCTCGTCGCCTAAGGGCGTACAGTAAAGCGGCATTTGCAATGCCTACATTGTCCCTCGAATTAACTTCTTTTTTCCTTTTATTCATTTCTTCTCTTTGATTTGGCATGTTTTCGTAGTCATCTTAAGCATGTGTACTCAGAATAGGCAAGCATACAATAGACCATTAGCAAGTAGGAAACCCAGAAAGATCGATTTCTTCGGGCGCATGGGGGTGCGTAATCCCTTCCTCATGCTTAACAAGAATCCTTACCCATTCTCTGGCCCGCATTGATTTGTGCACTACATCCATTAGGCACGGAGCATGCATATGTTTTCCTCACCTTGGTTGCTTTTAGATTTTTTCCTTTGTGTTTGGTTTTCCTCGTCTTTCCATTAAAAGACTAGGTGACGACTCCTTCCCTTATCCTTTCTTATCTTTCCTTGGTGTTTCTGAGCCTAGTCTTCTTCTTCGGATTCACCATCTTCGCCGTGATCGTATCGGGACTCCTTGTGTGCTTCTCTGCACCGTAGGAGTGCCGTGCAGGGTTCCACCGGCATGGTCACACCAACATAGTTAGTCAGCCTCTTCCTTCGCACATAAATCCGGGAGCACCCGGGACCTCAGGTGTTCATTGCCTCTTTCCTGTCAGGTCCAGCACTTCCCTGCTGGACCCATCTAATCTTATCCACCTTGTCTTTGAACCATTCCCATCTCAACTGTATCACTTCTTTCTCTCCAGTTTAGGACTCGTCATCGACATGATTCACTTGGCCGTCAAAACAGAGCGTGCAGTTGCATCGCCTACCATGCAATCGTCCCCAACTACACCCATTTTCCTTGAGGCTAGACCTCAGCTAGCTCTTACCCAACCCATCCAGTTAGCCGCCTACCCCACCATACCTTCTACCGGCCAACCACTAGCCTAGCTAGAGTTGGCGGCTTGTATGCCCCTGGTCATTAATTTGACTAGTGATACCCACCAAGTTTCGTATGACTATACCAGAGAAATGTGCACAGAAATCACGCTGTCCGGACAGATATACAAGTCTCCAGCTTAGGTCCCCAAGGCAAGCCACCCAACACCACCTCCACCTCAGCAGACAAGTCATATCCCTAAGCCCGTCACCAAGGAAGTTACCCCCAAGTCCACCACAAACACCGCCAGCAAATCCCTAGATGATGTCACCTCCCAACTCAAGAAAGTCAAAGCCGACATATCCATCTGGGACCTTATCCATACCTCGGCTAAGCACTGGGAGGCCTTCCTCAGGGTATTCCAGGCAGCCCATGTATCCCCCACCATTGAGCCCACAACCCTCGAGAACATGGTAGGCGTGATCACAACATCGTAGGTTATCTCCTTATTATCTCAGGAGTTGCCTCCGGTGGGTACCAACCACAATCAACCGCTATTTTTCACGTTGCAGTTTCAAAAGTTTCAAATTCCCTTGACATTGGTAGATAACAGCGTAGGTCTAAACATCTGCCCTTTGCGTACCGCAAGCAAAATCGGATTCAAAGCCGAGGATATCACACTGGCCGTCAAAGGAATGATGTCTTTTAACAACATGCATCACGATGCGTTGGGAGTTTTTGTCATCCCTTTGACGTCGAATTCTATGTTGTTGACCTCGAGCCTGCCTTCAATCTTCTGCTTGGGTGCCCTAGGCTGCACAAGCATTAGGTCATCCCGTCAACCTTGCACCACATGATCAAGTTTTGCTATAGTGACGACATTGTCATTGTCATGGTAGAGAACATTGGGAAAGACGAGGTTGATGCAGTCTCTTCGATTGATCTCTAGATTGTCCATTTTGATCCCAAGCCATCGTATGTGATCTATCGTGTTATCCGTTTCAAACCGGTCAATTTTGTTCTGAAACTAGAATGCGTTAGCTTCCTGTCCGTTCATAGCCACCCCCTAGCAGATGGTTGAGAACCTTTGTCACCAATGGGGGTACAAAAAGGGAGCATCGCTTGGGTGATACAGTTAAGGGATCACGGAGCCTGTCGAGGTGGAGGAAAGAAGAGATTGTGAAAGACATGGATACCAGGGACCACATGAAAGCGTGCGCAGGCACCGAAGGCTACTTATCCCTCAGGATATGACTAACTTCCTTAGTGCAGGTGTGATGGACCCGAACAGGAACCCATCCCCGATCATTGCAGTGCAGCAACAACAGAGTCCAACAAAAGATGTTGAATGGGTTTGTGTCGAGGATTACTACACAGATGAAGACACCTTGAGTGCAGTTGAACAAAGCCCCACAGACAAAACAGAGCATTAGCAGGTAGCAGTCCCGATATCCACCCACTTGGCTTTACCACCCCCTTCAGCAACAACAACATCACATCCATAGTCAGTCACGGTCACAACAGCAACATCATAGCCATAGTCAATCCCAATCGTAGCAGCAGCATCACAGTCACAGTCACAACAACAGCATCACAGCCACAGTCAGTCATAATCACAGCAGCAGCATCACAGCCACAGTCAATCACAATCACAGCAGCAACATCACAGCCACAGTCAGTCACAGTCACAGTAGTAGCATCACAGCCACAGTCAGTCACCGACACAACAGCAACATCATAGTCACAGTCAGTCGCAGCACCAGCACCACAGTTTCAGTTAGCCATAGTAGCAGCACAACCAGTAGAGTTGTCAAAGACAACAGTAGTCCAGATGCAGCAATTCAACAACAGTAATATCCCAGCCTTTCCTGTTCCTAGATCTTTGGTACTATTGGAGTCTTACGTCTACTATGTCGACTTCACTTCAGACGAGGAGGAGGGCACATCCATCGAGACCCACGTAGACCTAGTGTTGAATGACCTAGAAGTGCTATTTTAGGAACAACTTGCGATCTTGGTAGAGGACGCAACTGAAGAAAACAGAAAAAGGAAAGGGAAAGCAATAGCATCAGGACACAGAGGTAGTGAATATCAGTGCGCCGAGCAATGTTAAGGAGGTCTGCATCAGTGCCAGATTGTCTCCACAGGCAAGGGCATATTTTATCACATTTTTGAAAGAGTACAATGATGTCTTTGCTTGGAGTTATGATGATATGGTCGGACTGGATGTTGAGGTAGTAGTGCACACCCTGCCGCTGAAGCCGGATGCAAAGCCAGTCAAGTAGAAACTCAGAAGATGGTGCTCGCAGTGGCTTCTCAAATTGAAAGAGGAAATCATGAAGCAACATCTAGTCAAGTTTCTTAAAGTCGTCCTTTACCCAAAAAGGTTAGCCAACGTGGTCCTAGTGTCGAAAAAGGACAGACGGGTTCGCATGTGCATTGACTATAGAGACCTCAACAAAGCAAGCCTGGAAGATGATTTCCCACTACCTCACATCGATGTGCCAGTGGACAACACCGCAGGGCACAAGATGTTATTGTTCATGGATGGCTTCTCAGGCTACAACCAGATCAGAATGGTGGAAGAGAATATGGAGAAGACTTCATTCATGACCCCTTATGGGGTCTTCTGCTACAAAGTGATGCTGTTCGAACTCAAGAATGTCGACGCTACGTACCAAAGGGCAATGACAGCACTCTTCCACGACCTCATGCACCAGGACATTGAGGTGTACGTAGACGACATGATTGCCAAATCCAAAGAGACGAGGACAATCTTGCTTGCCTGAAGAAGCAGTTTGACTGCCTGCAGAAGTATAAGCTTCGGCTGAATCCCAACAAACGTGTGTTTGGTGTGACATATGAAAAGCTCCTGGGATATATAGTCAGCCAGAGGGGGATCGAGGTCGACCTTAATAAAGCCAGAGCCATCATTGACATGCCCCCTTCGACCACGAAAAAAGAAGTCCGAGACTTGCTGGGGCTTCTACAGTACATCAGTCGTTTCATCGCCCAGCTCACCCCTATATGTGAGACGATCTTTAAGCTCCTGAGGAAGAATGCTGAGATCACTTGGAGCATGGAATGCCAGGCCGCCTTCGACGAAGATCAAATAGTTGTTAGCTAGGCCACCAATCCTAGTCCCCCCGACGTCGAGATGGCCACTCCTCTATTTATCAGTTACACAACAATCCATGGGCGCCATATTGGGTCAGCACGATGAAACAGGCCGTAAAGAAAGGACAGTATACTACCTGACCAAGAAGTTCAATGATTGTGAAACTAGGTATACCACCATTGAGAAGGTCTGCTTATCCCTTGTCTGGGCCACCCAATGCCTACAGCACTACATGATGGCGTATCCAGTCTTACTGTTGTGTCACCATGACCTAATGAAGTATCTGTTCCAGAAGCCGGCACTTGTGGGTAGAAGCGTCAAGTGGCAGGTTTTGTTATCCCAATATGACATCACCTTCGTAACGCAAAAATCAGTGAAGGGACAGACCCTAGCAGATCACCTGACTGACTTACCTTTTCCAGAGTATCAGCCCTTGCAGACCTAGTTTCTCGACAAAGACATATTGTTTGCCATGGATGATTTGGAATTTCAGGAGTCAAAAGACCAAAAGCAATGGCACCTCTACTTTGACAGGGCAGTGAACAAGAAATGCCAAGGCATCAGGGAGTGTTGGCAACGTCGCAAGGTCAACTCATCCCGTTCTCCAAGAAGTTGGCATTCTAGTGCACCAATAATGAGGCAGAGTATGAAGCATGCATCCTTGGCCTACATGCTGCATTAGAGCATGGTGTACAAAAGCTGCAGGTCCACAGTGACGCCTTGCTGATCATATCCCACGTGAACAGGAGTTGGACGACAAAAGACCCAAAGATGGTGCCTTACCACTCATATCTTCTGAAGCTCATGGCACAATTCGAGGATATTTCCTTCTCCTTCATGAATAGAGCCAAGAACGCATATGCAGACGTGCTGGCAACTCTAGCATCATGACTGTCTATACCAGACAACCACGTGGTGGATGTATAGGTGACCCTAGTGGACTAAGTTCCTATGACCATGCCGGTAGAACCCTGCACAGCTCTCCCCTACCGGGTGCTTGGAAGCACTCGAGGAGACTCGATATGGTCACGGCGAAGATGGTGAATCTGGAGAAGAAGACTAGACTCAGAAACACCAAGGAAGGATAAGGAAAGGAGTCGCCACCTAGTCTTTTAATGGAAAGACGAGGAAAACCGAACACATAAGAAAACCAAGAAGCAAACAAGATGCAGAAAACATGTGTGCTCCGTGCCTAATGGATAAGTGAATGCGGGCCAGAGAAAGGGTAAGGATTCTGGTTACGCATGGGGAAGGAGTTAGGCACCCCTATGCGCCCGAGAAAACTCGGTCTTTCTAGGTTTC
>JAMKQA010003335.1:0-45848 GCA_024699735.1 Posidonia australis
CCCCCCCACGTCCTCTACTACCACTCCGTCCTTGCCGACCACCACTCCCTGACCTTCCTCCTCGAGTACATGGACGTTGGGACTCTCGAGTCACTCCTGCGTCACCATAACACAAGCCCCTCCACCGCGCTCCCCTCCATCTCCCGCCAAGTCCTCCTTTGCCTCTCCCATCTCCACTCCCACCAGATCGTCCACCGCGACATCAAGTCATTCAGATTGACGACGTCTGGAGCCTGGGATTGACAGTGGTGGAACTCTTTTTTGGGTACTTCCCGTTGCTTCCAGAGGGGCAGAGGTTCGACTAGGAGAGTCTTTTCTCATTTCCTTTGCTTTCCTAAGCATGCACAAATAACAAGAAACTTAGTCAATAGGAAATCAATTTCCTTTACTTTCTAATTTCAGGTAATTCTTGTTAACTCTAGAATTCCAATTCTTGTTAACTCTAGAATTCCAATTCTTGTTAAATTTTTTACACAAATAGGCCTAGAGTTAATCTTTCTTTTTCCTCGTTTTTGTTGGAGAGGCGATCGCTACCCCTCTGTTCTCATCCATGGTAGCTGTTCTTCGGCAACATTGCAAGTCAAATAACTTTCGAGCAGAAGAGAAGACTTGTGGAAGGAACAAAATCTTGGCTGATTTAAGGATCATTTATGCAAAGTAGTTGTGGATGCATGATTAAAATTTTATGTCATGCAACGGAATAGGATCTCAGCACGTGTCCTTTGTGGCCTCGTCCATTGCCATTAATAACTAGCCATAGGCTTAGAGAAGATATTGAACGTCTGAAAAAAACAATAAATAAATTGGATGTCGATCTTATGACTGGCTTGTGTCAAAGTTACATTTCGAATCTGGAGGCTTAACTGGGTTTTTTGCAAATGTTGATATTAGAAGGAGATGTTAAAGACTTTCTTCAGCATAATGGAGGCAAAAAAACAAACAAACGTTTACACCGATTAACTAAATTGAATCAAATCAAACCATTTTTAGTGGTTTGGTTCAGTTTTTGAAATTTAGTAGTTTGGTTTGATTTGGAATATCTCTAAAATAAACTATATGGTTCGGTTTGTGGTTTCACAGATGGTTTAACCGAACTGAACCGAACCCAATCCAATATAACTATATATGTTAATATGAATATTAAATATTTAAAAGAATATAATTATGTATCGTTTAGATTTATGACTTGAATCATAATCATTTTTATGTATCTTTTACTATGTTGTTTTTTTATGTCCCAACCGAATGTCCTAAGGATATTTGTTTGCTATCTAGTCCCCCACGTGACAGATTGAGATCCACGCAATAAAATATATGCTTAAAGTTATCGTCCGCGAGCCCAACACGTACAAGTCAAGCCTCCACCATCCCAGTCTTTGGAAGTGACTGTTTAACAACTCATTCATCGATCTCCTACCAAGTGAGGAAGAGGGAATGAGTTGATTATACACATGGCATGTAGGGAAAAAAAAATGGTGCGTTGGATAAGTTTTATATCTCTTTGAGTACCAGAATCAAAAGTTTTGTCTGTGGTTTATCTGAAGGGAATACTACGTGGTATAAAATTCTGGAGTTTTGTCCTTCTAAAAAAGAAGAAGATCTTTTTGCCTAACCAACATAATTACACGGACGTTCAGAGGAATGTCGACTGTGAAACGTCCCACCTAGAAATCGGTTCTAAGCTAAACTAAACAAATCTTAAAGCTTTCGTTTATCATGCATTTATTTTACCAGTTTATGTACTCCCTTTGTCCTTTTTTCTTTTCCTTACTTGCCGCCGACTTGCCAATCCATTTCAAAGTCATCATCAGCACAACCAATTTTTTACTACCGACAAACTCTTCAATGTCAACCAAAACCAGTGGTGGAGAGTCCCTCGTCTAATCCATATCGACAACATGGGTTTATGTTGTGGTTCTCCATCTGAATATGCCATTGGATATTATGTATTACGTCTCCTTCGCCATCCCTTCTCTTTCCCTCCCCATCACTCACACGTCTCCCCCGTGTAAATCCTCCGAACCGGACGAAAACAAAACTGGCCCGTTCGGCCCACTCTGCGTTGCACCAGCTAAAACCCGGCCAGTGACGTCATCCAAGACATATCGACAAGGTGGCGGGCCCCACCGACTTGGCGATATTTGCACTGGGGTACGTGCGAGTCGCGACAAAAGGGTCGACGTAAGCTGTGACAGAACACTACCGGAACCCCGGCCACCTGTCCAGCATCCTAGGAATAGCCGCCACGTATTCGAGGAAACGCTCAAACGCCATGATGAAGAAACCATGGCGTGCGGACGCAGGCCACGTGCCCCTTGCGCTTCCCCAGTCTCCGGTCTATAAGAGCAGCGCCTTCGCGTTTTACCAAGTTCCAGCTTTCAATCCTCCGCTCCATCCCACGGCGGAAAGCGCAGCACGAAGGAGTCCGCGACTTGATTAGTAGTTGAGCAACAAATAAGAGAGAACAGAGTTTTCTGGGTTGGTGGTTGGTGCTGAATATTTGGAGGAGGAGGAGGAGGAGGAGGAGTGATGGGTGGTGGGGACCTGTGGTTGCCTCCCGGTTTCAGATTCCACCCCACAGATGAGGAGCTGGTGATGCACTACCTCTGCCGCAAATGCACAGCGCAGCCGATCGCCGTGCCGATCATCGCCGAGATCGATCTCTACCGACACGACCCCTGGCAGCTACCAGGTAATTTACTATGGTGAGATATCATTGGTAAATGGTCACGCTTGCTTCTAGAATAATGTTTGACCAATAGATATGAACAATTGAAGGATATTATTGCTCATACACATTTGGAATCCTTTGTTAGGAATGGCGCGTTACGGTGAGAAGGAGTGGTATTTCTTCTCTCCCCGGGACCGGAAGTATCCGAACGGGTCGAGGCCGAATCGGGCGGCGGGGACAGGGTATTGGAAGGCCACGGGGGCCGACAAGCCGATAGGGGTTCCCAAGCCGGTGGGGATAAAGAAGGCGTTGGTCTTCTACGCCGGGAAGGCTCCGAAGGGGGAGAAGACCAACTGGATTATGCACGAGTACCGGCTTGCCGACGTCGACCGATCCGCTCGCCGGAACAACAGCTTAAGGGTGAGTGTGCAACTTGACATTGTTGGCAAATAGTTGTGTTAAAAAATTCCCTTCTCTTTGATTTACACTTGGCACGATTTCCTTGGTGTGGAAGGAAATGTTGCTGTCAACGTGACAACTTGTTAGCCGCCATTGGGCATTTGTTGTCGTGGCATGATTGGGTCCTTTCATGTGTGAACGCATTAGATTCGGTGTTATTATTCCATTGGCAATTTGGCATCAGCATTTTGGCCCGGAATTACCAAAGCTTTATCGCCTTAAAACATCTTTTAAAAAAAAACGACCCTTTGAAAAATCACGTCACCATCACAGACAGTATGGCATGTAGTTACGTTCTTGGTCCCTATTTAGATAAGTTTTAAAATAAATCTAGAATATAAATTATTATTTAATTTACTTATGTAAAAATTAGAATAAATAAAATAATAATTTATTCTGATTTAATTATTTCAGAATAGTTATTTCGTGAGAAAGATGAAATAAAATTATTCGTATATATGTATGTATACGGTGTGTTTATTTTTTTTTAAATTAATACATATATATTATAATATATAAATACTTTAAATGAGATATATATCTTAATAATCGATTTGATTATTATTAATTTAAATATTTTCCATTTATTTCAATACTTATTTTATTTCTCATTCAAACTAAAATATTTCCTTATAAACATTTATTCATCTTAAAAATATATATATTTTAAACTAAATAATAATATTATCAGCTATTTTTTTTATTTTTCTTATTAAAGAGAGATTTATGGAATGTAATTGTAATCCTTAAAATGCATTAACAAATCCCGATCAATAATTAACAGGTAATTAGGTGACTAAAAATATCGATTGTGTTTTTGTCTTGCAGCTGGACGACTGGGTGCTGTGCAGAATCTACAACAAGAAGGGGGCGTCGGAGAGGCAATTGAGCTCGGACCGAAGAGCAACACCTGCGGCATCCAGAAACACGTGGCAAGTGCCGCCACCGCCGATGTCGCTACAGCAGTTCCCGAAGCAGGAGGTGCACATGCTGCCGACGCCATCACCGTCGCACCCACAGAAGTCGGAGTACATGTACTTCAACCAGTCGGACTCCACCCCGCGCCTCCACACCGACTCGAGTTGCTCCGACCACGTGGTCTCGCCGACGGAGATCCCGTGCGAACGGGAGGTCCAGAGCCAGCCGACGACGTGGAAGAGGGACTGGGATAGCCAACTCGAGCTCCCGGTCGACGCCATGGCGCCGTCGTCGTTCCCGCAACCGCAGGAGGAGCAGGGGCTGATGTCGCCGGTGTTCCGGGATCCGGTCCTGCACGACATCTTCATGTATCTCCAGAAACCGCTCTGAGCACCACGTGCGGGAAGTGGTATGACTTGGTGCATGGTAGTGATGGGAGCGGGGTTTTGCAAACGTGCGCCGATTCCGCAGGTTGAGTCTGGGCTGCTTTCGGAGTAGTAGGGTGGCAATGAAACCGTGGGGGGTGGTGTGGGGGCGCATCAAAATTTCGCGTCCCCACCGTTTAATTTTTCCCATAGTTTTTTGTTTATATAATGTAGACAAGGAGTGAGGAATAGGTACGTTCTATCTTGGTTCAATACTCAGCAGGCGTGTAGGACACAAATATCCCTCGTCGAAATATAACTGTATATTGTATATGTGTTTGAGTTTTTATTTGGTCTCTATCTTCTTTTGAGTGCTACAGTGAGAGAAACTTACATATGCTGTTCATGCGACTTGTTTTTTGTTTATTCTATCAATATTCCAATTAAACGGCTACACTTCAGAAAAAGAAATAAAAGCACAATACTACATTTCTTGCAATACGAATCGAACGTCAACAAGCAGCCAGGTGTCTTTCATTAAACTATCTTCTGAGACTACTAGATATATTTATGCATCATATATGGTTGGGCTTTTCTACATACTTGAACATTTAAAACATGCTCGAATTTAATTTGTTATTGGATTATCGCACAATCATGCGGAGAAGTTTTTTCGTTTCTGGTGTGAATGCTTGTCTGCGACCAGGCTCTAGTCTTGATTTATTGTTTCAAGTAAAATACGTTGACCGAGTTCCCAAACGGTTGTCTTTATCTCATTCTTACATATATTTTTTTTGAAATCGATAGATATATATTTTTCTTCTACTCTTTCTGATTAACTATAGTCTATACCATGACAATTGGTTCATTTCTACAGATTTTTAAATGAGAATTTTGATATGATAGCTAACAATCATATGGAAGGGAAAATACATGAGTATGTTAGACATTTAGCGATGATCTAATATTTCGTTGAGATGGCCTAAAGAGTATATTTTATACGAAACACAGAGTATTGTATATACTTCATTCGTTACATAATTGTTATTCTAAATTAAAGGACGATACTAATGGATGGGAAAAAAAATTGTAATAAAAAATACAAAGTTTATCCAATGATTCCATTCTAGCTAACACGTGTTTTTTTTTACGATGACCTATATAAGCAAGCAAATATGGACTTAGAAATCGCATTGGAACCAAACTTATTGTGATAGAAAGATGTATGATGTATCAGACTCGCCCCTTGCATGGGATTGTGAGGTCTACAATGGAAAACAACATTAAAAAATATCAGAAAAAAACTATTTGAAAGTTTTAAAAAAAGCAAAAAAATCTAGAAATTAAGAAATAAGGAAGAATTGGAAGAAAAAAATTCCATTATGGATTCCAGAATTACACATACAATGACCTTATGACCAGTGTGGAAGAGCCCGCTATTACGATGAACTTACATAAAAGAAGAATGAAAGATCAACGCATAGAAAAGTATAACCAACTCTTACTTTCCTACAAATCTTCAACCTCGTTCGTCAAGGGATGCTGCCATTGTAAGGATAAACCATCAAATCGTATATTGTGCGTGTATCTTATCAAAAAGTAAGCGTCCATTTGGTAATTAGGTTATTTGGGTTTGCATTACTTTGGTAACTGGTAGTTGAATATGCATCCAATACAAAGTTGGCGTTTGGAATAAATCAAATAAAAAAATCTTCTTAAGAGAGGGAAAGAAAAGCTAACATGGATGAGATTATTAGATTATTTGGGTTACACACATGTCAGTCTGTCATGTCTTATATTTTCTATAATAATTTAAAATAATTAAATTATAAAAAAATTAAAGTTAAATAGTAAATATCTAACTACCAGAAATCTATGTGTGCGACAAACAAGCTCTAGACTATATGCACTATGTTAAACTTCTGCATGCCTGCACCTGCAAACCAAAATACGAGGGAAAAACATATGAGCAACCCACGAAAACCGTGAAAACAAACTATAATCGATTTACCTTTTAAATTTATTTCGCAAACCATTTTCTTAAAACCTCATAAATCAGACCCACACTGGTCAAAACCACAACCGGAGCACTACTACCCCAAAGCCACAAGTAAATGCCCTCAATGGCCAAAACCACACACAATGAGTCGGGAAGCCCAACGTCAGGCAACCTAATTCTCGTCACACGCAGTTCGCTGAGGAGCGATCACAGCGTTCGGCACTGCCACGGTGACGGCCACCCTGTGCAGGAGCGTTCACCGTCCCGCGATTCCTCTCTTTCAAGAGAACCCTCAAAAGCCAACACCTTCCTAGGAAGGTTGTCCTATCTTTCAGGACGCTACCAGCTACGGGGCACGTGTCCCACCCGCACTGGCCATGATACGCTAGACACCCCCAAGGAAGCGACCATGTTCTTCTTTCGGTGCGTTTTGGTTTTTTATGGTTGGTGCGAATCCTGTGTGTCAAGCTCTTCAATTCCGCACGAACTGCCTTCCATCCGCCTATGTCCTCTCGGGATTCGGTCTCCATGACAGGGGCCTTCCCCTTACAACCACGAGGAGACATCCTGTTGGAGAAAGGCAAAGTACCTGCATCACAGACAAAGCAACAACCAGAAAACTATGGCGAAAATCAGGTACAAACCCTACCAAGCATGCAAAACCTATGGAGTTTCTTGACCGAACACCCTAGGTGTAGTGCAACCTAGTGAACCTGGAGCTCTGACACCATATCAGTCACGCCCCAAATTTTCCACAATAATTTAAATAAATTAAATTACGAGGAAATTAAAGCTAAATAGTAAATATCAAACTACCAGGAACCTGTGTGTGCGGCTAGGGGACTCCGATCTATATGCACTACGCTAAACCAATCGCATGTCCGCACCCGCTAACCAAAACATAAGGAAAACGCATGAGTGACCAAAGTCACCCAATATGCACCTCACGAAAATTACGGAAAACAAAACTATAATATATTTTCCTTTTAAATCACTTCGCAAACCATTTTTTCAAAACTTCAAAAAATCAGGCCCACACCGGCCAAAACGACAAACCAGGGCTCTACTAGCCCAAAGCCACAAGTAAAGGCCCTCAATGACCAAAACCACACTGTGAGTCGAGAAGCTCGGCACTAGGCGATCAAACTCTGACCACACGCAGTCTACCAAAGAGCCACCAACGACGTCTGCACTGCCACGACGTGCCACCCTATGCAGGAGCCGCGTCGTCCCGCCATTCACCCTCACAAAGCCAACCCCCTCCCTAGGAAGGCTGTCCTGTTTCTCAGGACGCTACCAGCTACGGGGCACGTGTCCCACCCGCACTGGCCACCACAGGGTACGCCTCCTCACGACGTTCTCCACACACGGTGCTCATGAGGGAGTATCAAACCTCCACACCCGACAACACCTGAGCCTCAGTGCTCACAACGACAACAGGAGTATCATACCTTCCCGTCATGCCACAAGACACCTCAACCTGCGGACCAAAACTCTAGCCTTGAGACAACAGTCAAGGAGTCTCATACCTTCAGGACTTGATGCCCCTCAGCCTCGGGTATCTCGATCCTCGACCTCAACCAGGGAATCGTGCTCGACCACCCAAGAAAGTTGTCACATTCCCTGGTCTCGACGATACAGTCTCACACTGTCTCGGCACACACATAGAAAGTTAGGAAAAACATTTTCCAAAATAGGCCAACTATTTCCTTGAAATCTATTTCCAAAATCATTTTCATATCTTTAAAAATTCTTCCAAAACCTCGGCAAAGCGACGCGTCTGGTGTCTCAGGGGACCCCCGCTGGCGGCCCACAATTCCATCTCATAGGGACAAAACACGATAATCCAGAAAGTCTTCGGAAAACGCATTTGATAAACCCATTTGGGCCTTAATTCGGCATGTCGAAAATCAGATTCGGTACATCAAAATCTATTGATTCGGTCGACCGGGGTGACGAAATCGGTATACCGAAATTTATTGATTTGGTATGCCGTTTTCAATTTGGTATGTTAAATTCTGCGAAACCAGAAAACGGCTCAAACCCTATCGTCAGACATCGCCCCAACTGGGACTTCTGATCGGACCCTCTAAAGAAATACCAAAAATCTTGCATAAAACATAGGATGTAGACCCTCGAGTCTACTCCAAAACCCAATAAACAAAACTAAAATCCATTCACCATGCCTCAAGATATAAAATCGGAAAGGCAAAAGGATCAAAATGACCCAAAACGCAACAACCGGCATAAATGCCTATAAATATACAATAAATCACCATAAATTTTAGGAAAGTAAATTTACCTAAATTCCATGTAATCTTAGCATTTTCTATCAATTTCATGCTCTCTATTACCTGAGGTAGAGATGCGTACCTGAAAACGCCTCCAGCGATCTCCGGCCGACTCTAGCGAGCTCCGGCGCAACTACGGCCACGGAAGCACTCCACAGCCTCGAGGATGCTCCATTCAAGCTCCACGCACCGCCGCAGCCACTGCGGCCCTCCGCTTCACTCCCTCCCTCTCTCTTTGTCCGACGACGTGCGAGAAGAAAGAACAAGGGATATGGGTGGAAGGCGAAGAAGAGGGGACAGAGGAAGGTGGAGTGGGGAGGAAGGAAAGGAGGGGTGGGGAAGGAGATGTGCGCGCCGGGGTGGAGAAGGAAAGAAGAAGAAGGCGACGATGAGCGGCGAGGAGAAGTGCGGTGCGACTTATAAAGCCTGCACCCACAGTAGCTGGGAACGTGTTCACCTGTGCAGTGTGCGTCTCAGCCACCGACGCACCGCACGGGCAACCAGCCACAAACAACAGTCCACAAATGCAAGCCCCATGGGGACCCCACACAGACCCACACCCGGGCCTCACACGCACAGTGCCACAATGCACTGTGCCAAACCACGCACAGGGACACGCAAACAGAAGCCAATCTACGAGGTCCAAGCCCAAAAGCAAGAACTGCACAATGGACCTTAGAACAGTAATACCCGTCCAGCTATAGAATTCATAAAATGTAAATAATTACAAAATAAATTTTACGAGTGTTACATCTAGTTTGCAGGTGCAGGCTTGCAGACGTTTAGTGTAATGCATATAGTCTGGAGTCTCTTAGTCGCATACACAGGTTCCTGGTAGTTTGATATTTACTATTTTACTTTTATTTTCTCGTAATTTTATTTATTTTTAAATTATTGTGGAAAATGTAGAACGTGACAAAAATGATTCTTTATTTTACCTAATAAGTTTCTATCATATCCCATAAAAACTTGTTTCTACGAATCATCCAAAAACTAGCTTTTATTAATTGAAGTAGAAACTAACTTCTTCCATAAATGCTACGAAACAGACCTTTAGCAAAACAAAGATTCATTCTAGTTTTTGGTTTTAATGTTTATATCAAAATTTGAAAATGTCTATGAATATGGATATTATATTTAAGTAATAACATGTCTTATGAGAAGGCAAATGAGGGAAAAAATTTCTATTTCCTACTTCTTATCAGAAGTGAGCATTACAAAGGATTTATTGTTCTAGAAGTTACTTGAATTTAAGGAGGTAATTGTTGGAAAAATTTGTTTCGAATTGATGTTGTACCATTACAACTTTTATAAGAAATTAGATGATCAAAAGTTATTCAAAAGTTCTAACAAGCATATCCTGTTAGCATGTATCAGAGGACTTAATTAGTCATGCAATTTAGTTGTTTATTTAACTGAGATTGGTATAATCTTCCTGTTAATAACATGTAGTTTCGTACATCAGATGTTGCTATTCTATGTTTAAACTAGTGTTAATCCGTAGGGCTTCTGAAGCTTGAATTCTTGGTCAGTTGGTTAGATCTTGCTACAGTATATTCAATCATTCCCAATCGAAGAGTTGCAAAGTTTGGTACTTTCGTTGGAATTGCTTGAAATATCAAGATATCGTTTTTTTTGGAATTTTTTTTTAAATATATATTACAATCATATTAAACATTAAGTTATAAAACTACTACCAAGTGAAACAGGTTCTTATACTTTTTTATCCCGTCATTCATGAAATATAAACCTAAAAAGAAAATAATACGATAATATAATTGTAACATAAGAAGAGAATAATATCAAGAAATCGTTGCAAGGGAGAATTGAGACGTTGCTTGCTAAAGTTGGATTCAGACGATCATCCTGTATTTACGTTATCACATGCGGTTGGCTTGACGATCCATTCAATGCACCCTTTAACTCCATTTTTTCCCTCATGCTCTTGGGTGCTGGATAAAGACCAACTCCATACTGATCGTTGGTTACCTAGAGATGGAATCTAAGCTGGTTCCAAAAAACAAAGGTCCGATCGGACCTGGATCGGAGTAGGCCTTCGTTGATAAGTCATGAGTCCAATACGGCCCATGGTTCGTTATAAGGCAGGACCGTTCTACGGTAAATGGTGTTTTTGGTTTTTTGTTTTTTTTTTATAAAATTTTTGAACCAAAATGGACTTATCCTACGGATCTGTGCAGACCTGACACATGGGCACGACACGGTCCATAGTCCACGACGGATTTAGTCTGACATGGTCCATTTCTGAGATACTTGGGTCTGGACCGTGCTAACTGCTAAGTCCGGATCTGACTCGAACGACCTGGTCTAACCCGATCTGATTTCCATATCTATGTTTTCCACCACAAGGCCCGCGTGGATCAGGAATTGAAAGTAGTCCTCGTGCTTGAGGCAGGGGATGTAAATTCCTCCGCTAACAAGAAGCACAACGGACCTTTTCGATTTTTGGCGATGGAGGTGACTTTTCTGGCAGAGCTGGTGGCGGGAAGTTTCATTTCCACGAGGGCGGGAATCAAGTCCCGTCTTCCCGCGCATCGGAGGGCGAAAAGGCACGTTCGCGACTTTCCAACGTCATTTGATTTTGGTGGCCGTCGACGGATCAACCAATGCAAACGTGTCCGTTTCTCTCGGGGTCGAACTGCCGAGCGATTTTAGTGCACCGGCGTCGAGGCTGCTTTTGTCGGCCACGTGTATCGTAGCGTTAGTATTATCCCTCCGATCACGAGCGTGTGGTCGAGGATTTTCATCTTCCTTCCTTTCTTTTTTTTCACCCTCCGCTTGCACCAGTGTTTTTACGATCACAGCTTGGTTTTGGTGTGTTGAAGAGAAGATTCCTATCAGAAGCTAAACCAAAGCAGTCGAACCTATACCTTAGATTCTAACCATGGTTGTTTACAAATAGCATTTAAATATCGGTTTTTTTTAATATAGGACTTTTCGTATTGAAAGCAAAAAATAGAAAGCAGATTCGCTCGAATTGCTTAAATAAAAGAACGACGTAAACACAAAATCTATTGCATGTATAAATTGATGAAGTGTAAACGAGAGTTTGAAATAATGAAAATTTCTTCGTGGGTCGATTGGAAGGACTCATTGATGAACAGATGCAAGTAACAAAAGCTCACTCGTAACTAACCATTGTCCTGATTTGTTCGTGCACGGAAACATGACTGAGCAAATGCAAGTAATACAAGTCTACTTAAATCTTATTTGTGTGTGTGTATATTCCCTCTTGAGATGTTTTGGTGCCTGCCGGTGGCTTTCCATGGGTTACAAGTTGGAGAATGTGGGGTGATTGGGCAGATAGGTTAGTCTATAGAAAACCAAAATTTATTATTATTATTTTTTGAAGTCTAGATGACTAAATTTGTTAACAAGGAAGCATCAGACTCTCTTCGAGTTGCATGTCAAGTTGTTGGTTCAACCCTCACACCGGCCTGTATTCCGTCACATCTCGAAACAAGCTGAACTGGAACATAGATACTTGAAGAGGCTAGCACTTTTAGTGTAATTGGTTGTCATAACTCGAAAACTTAATTAAAGTACGACAAAAATTAATAGGAAATTTGTAGTGAATGAACCACAAAAATTAGTTGAAACTTGCTCTCACTTTTCAAAAATTCTGCAACCTTATTCCTCCGCAGGCTTGGACCGGCGGGAACAAAAATGGACAAGCCATCCAATATCATAAACAGTAAGCTTACCTCCCCGCCTACCCATCCAAACCAAGGGCAAACCGCCAAACTCCTATCCCCTTCTCACCAGTTGCACAGTCCACAGGCGGTCAGCAGAACCCATTTTCTTTTCTCCCATCCAATACAAAATCTTCAGAGTAAAAAAAAAAAAGAGAGAAAAAGGACGGGGACGACCCGGGACCGGAGCCTCGGAATCTGGGAACCGAAACAGCCCCCCGGAAACAAAAGAAGAAGAAGAACTAAAACACCGGTGACTTGTTTCTCTTCTTCTTCTTCCTCTTCTTCTTCTTCTACCCGCGAGAAACCCTAGATCGCGCCTGGTCTCCGATCGGGGACAATGTCGAGCTCCAGATCGTCGCAGAGGTCGAGCGTCTCCCCGTTCCGATCGAGGAGAGTGCCTTCTTCCTCCTCGGCCGCCTACTCCTCTTCCGCTCCCAAGCTCGGAGCTCGCCCTACCACTCCCTCGTCCACTTCCTCAGCTCGGCCTTCCACGCCGTCGTCTCTGTCTGGACGCCCGACGACGCCTCTCTCGGTTGGGAGGCCGCCGGTTGGGTCGAGGTTGACTCCGGGGTATCCTGTTAGCCCCAACGGTGTCGAGGGGGCGGACTCGGGGAAGTGGAAGGAGAATGTCACTGTCACTGTCCGGTTTCGGCCTCTCAGGTGCTTTTCACTTTTCGGCAAGAGGAATTCTGGCGTTTTTTTTTGGGTCTTGATCGGGAGTGATTTGTTTTTGTGATCGTGAACAGTGCGAGAGAGATTAATAAGGGGGATGAGATTGCGTGGTATGCAGACGGCGACTACACTGTCCGCAATGAGCACAATGCCAATGTTGCGTATGGTTTCGGTAGGTGTTGTTTAGTGTTTGGTGAATTTAACTTCTTTTTCGCAGATGTTCAGCCATTCTTTCTGTATGTACGTACTGCTTTTTAGATCGTATAACGAGGAATGGTTGGATAATGCAGATAGAGTATTCGGGCCTGCGACGACCACACGGCATGTTTATGATGTCGCTGCACAGCATGTTGTAGGCGGTGCCATGGAAGGAATCAATGGTAGGTGGATACTTTTGCTACTGTTCTTGACAATCTTTTAACGTTTTCATGTAAATGCTTTGACTGAGTGTCCTAGTAATGTTATATTACCATGTCGAAATTGTGAATTTCATCAAAATTGTTTAACGTGCTTACAACTATGCTTATAGCATCAGTACGATGACGTTCTTCGGAAAATACTTAACTGTAAATTTCCCGAGTTGAAAATTGGAGCTAAAAATAAACTGTCATTTTGTAGAATGCTAGTGATGCCTTTGTTTTCCTATCGTGAAAGCAGATAAAACCACAGACAGATATGGCTACTATATGCAACTTAATGTAATGCTTCAGGATTATATTGGGGAACATGTCTTATGCAAATCTGCATCATCTTATGCATTTCTCAGATGTCACCAATGGGACTGCTCTTCAAACGAAAACCGTGCAACTTATAACCTTAGGTTGTTGGCATTTATTTACTTACAGAACCTATTGTTGATTATATCGAACGGGTTGATTAATACAGGCTTAACATTTATCACTAATTAAAATGTATATTAAATGATAAACCTTTAAAAAAATCAATACCATATGAAAATTAATTGTGGTTTCCAAATCACAAGGCTCACAAGGTGCTTACTCAATTCAACCAGGTTTTTCTGCCTGCATGTGGCAAAGGAGCACTTGCTCATAATGAAGTATTGGCACAAACTGTTTCCAAATAGGCAGATTACCTGTATTTGTGGCATGTAGAGAGGCATGGGAAATGCTTTCACCTGCCATATTCATCAATGGTAAGGACGGTCTGGAGTTTGATGGATCAGAAGATCAGAAGGTGTATTTGTTTGTCATTATTGACTGAAATGTGGAAAGAACTGGAAGCTTAAAGAAAGAAATATTTGGTCATTGAAGGCTTTGATTATTCACTAAACATCAAAGTTACTGTTCACCAGTTCAGTTTTGTTGATTGGATGATGAATGTTCCATGAATCATGACCAGACTGTTTATGTGATGCGTCTTTTTGATTGGGTGGTTTTCCTCTTGGTTGGATGCACCAAAGGGATTAATTACAGTGTTCCCATATTTATGCATTTGGATTGCTTATGATATCAAGACTGGATTACTGGCTGGGAAGAGGTTCTTTATTCTGCTTCAAATCATGTTTTTCAACCTTGGTATCAGTCTTCTTATGTTTGACCTGTGGGAAGCCTTAGGGTTGCAAGGGAAGTGGGCTAGAAGTGGGGAACTGGACTTCCTTGACTTTTTGAAAAAGCACATGACTCCATTTCCTTAATTTCCCCTCCAAAATGAGTAGAAGTCAAGGAATTGGACTAGGGAAGTGAGATTGTGTTCTTATAAAATATTATAATAACAAGTATTTGACAATTTACATATCAACATATTTATTTTAATTATAATTTTGTATGTTGAATTTATTTTGATTTAATAATATTATCTACTTGCTAGTGATACATATGTTTTAGAGTAAAATATATTTATTATTAAATCTATTGACAAGAATATTTATTACTACTTATATTTTTTGGGAAAATATTTTAATAGAGATTTGGATTTTATTTTGATATTGTTGCATCAATGGTTTTTTATTATAATCTTTTCATATTTATGTTAACTCAATGTATAATTGACTGCTACTACCATAATTTTTGGTAATGTATGTTTTTTAAAATATTAAAAAAATACAGTTATGATTTATGAGACCCTCACTTTTAAGGAACCAATTACTAAACATGGACCTCCATGGCCCATTAGTGGGAAAAAGGAAAAAAAGAACCAATTACTAAAAATTGTACTTCTAAGAATTATTCTTTTGGAAACTATATTTTAGGGTGTCACACCTTTTTTCACGAATTCTAGAGAATCATGGCGTGCAACATTGAGTTGGTTTGAGCGTTCAATTTTGGTTCAGCCTTTCCTTTGGCTTTCCACCCAATCAAGAGTCCCTTGAGCACAAGTGATTCACCCTTGATCACTGGCATGCACACACAATCAAAGTGGAACACTCGAGGATATAGAGAATGTCTCCTTTCTTTATCTCTTGTAGAGTATCTTGCTTACAAGGTCGTAAAGGAAGACACAACACACTCTCTCATTGCTATACTCTTGTTCCTCTTCATGTGTTTATATACACATGTACACACACCCGTGTAATTATACTCATAATTTCTTACAATCAATTTAGCTCATTACACTCACATTAAAGTCTCCATTAATGTGTTTTGACTGTAACTATTCCTTTGACTTGTGCACATTTAAATGCACATTGAAGCTCCACTCACACACATTTATGTGCCATTAGGCCCCTTTACTCGTGTGCATCGAAGCACCATCAAGTCCTGCACTGAAGCTTCATTACTTGTGCTTGACCGTAACATTTTTCATTGACTCGCGTGCCATCATTAGGCATTAGTGCATAGCTAATGTAATGCTTGGTAAATTCGTGTGCCATCTTGAGCCAACTTGCACGTACCTTGTGCAATCAATGTTTTGACCATAATGGTTGTTGTTTGCCCCTTTTAGTGCATCAAATGCCTTCTGTTATGTCTCTATCCATTCCCACGGTTGATCTTTCTTGAATACGTTTGTGAGTGGTGTAGTAAGCTTTGAATAACCTTTGATAAATTTGCTGTAGTAGTTGGCAAGGCTAAGAAACGAGTGCATCTTTGCAACTTTCTTGGATGCCTCTTAGTCTGTGATAGTGGCCACTTTCTTTGGGTTGATCTTGATTTGTCTTTGTTCAAGGGTGTGTTTCAAAAAGTCAATCTTCTTTTGTGCAAATGCGCACTTCTAAAGCTTGTGCTTTCGTAACTTCAACAATGCTTTTCTCAAGTGACTAACATGGCTCTCTAAAGAGTCACTATGAACCACAATATCATCAAGATAAACTACTACAAACACATCAATATACTCTGAAAGAACATTATCCATCAAATTTCAAAATGTAGTTGGAGCATTACTTAAGTCAAATGGCGTAACAAGGAACTCAAATAATCTATAGCGCGTCACACAAGTGATCTTAGGTTGATCCCCCTCAGCTATCTGGTAATAGCTGATCGTAAGTCTATCTTGATGAAATAACATATGCTACCCAATTTGTCGAACAAATCCTCGACATTGGGTATAAGATGTTTGTTCTTTATTGTCATCTTGTTCAACGCATGATAGTTCACACACATATGCAAGGTGCCATCCTTCTTCGTCTGGAATAGCATACGTGCACCATATGATGCTTTACTAGGTTTGACAAGCCCCCTATCGTTCAGTCCTTTGAGTTGTTTTTTCAGCTACAAGTGTATTGGTGGCATGCGGTATAATGCTTGCATTGATGGCATTGAGTCGGACACATGCTTGATGTGGTGATTCATGTCGCGATGTGGCGGTAGCTTTAATGGTAACTCGTTCAACATCACGTCTCGTAACTTATCAAGAAATTCTACCACCTTTGTTGGTATGGCATTATGCCTTACGCCTGTTGCAATCACCTTGTATACGGTTGTAACATACGTTGACTCCTCTTATCAAAGGTTGTCATGTAATTGCAATGCTGTGAGTGGCCTTGTTTTGTCCTTGTTTTAAGATGCATGCACAAAACAAGTTGCATATCCATCATGAATCATTAAACCATCGAGATGAGGTACTACTGCAACCTTTGCCTTTCTCATGAAGTCAAGTCCAAGAATAATGTGGAAATCATCCAAAGGCATGACCGTGAGCTCACGTGACCCATACCAGTCCCCCACTTGCACCATGGTCATGACAATCCGACGTGTGAGGTTTGTCGTTGAGTTTATGGCTTTAACGTTGCTCCCTGAGTCTTGCGCTATCTTGAGTTGAAAGTACTCAAGTTCATTGTTGGACGAGATGCTATGACTTGCATTCGTGTCTATCATCGCGTGTATTGGTTTATTATTGAGGATGATGTCAATGTACATCAAGCCATCACTTGCCGATGTGCTTGTTTTGGCATGGATCGTGTTTAGTCGAAGAGAATTTACGTGATACTTCTTTGTAGATTCTTCTTCCTCCTTTTCTTCCTTCATGATTGTAGAAAGCTTTTCTTTCTTTGGGTAGTCTCGCATTTGATGAGGGCCTTTGCATGTTTAGCACGTCACGTCCCTTGTCATTGAGCGCACATCCTTACGTTTGACATTGTCGGTGTAGGTTTTCTTGGACTTCACCTCGCTCCTTGATTTCTCCTTCGTTGGTAGCTTGGATTCCACCTTGACACTCGAAGATGTCTTGAATTGAATAAGTGCATCAACTATAATCAAATTAGACTGTAAATCTTTGACAACTTGGTGTTGTAACTACAAGTTGTGTCTAACTTTGTAGTCCATTCAAGAAGTTATAAAGACGGAACTCTTGACGTACTCACGAACGGTGTTGGTATGCTTGAGACAACATAGAGAATCACGTGCTATCCATGCTGTGTTTGTTGAAAGGAATTATGCACGGAGTTCCTTGGACAAGTCTTCTTATGTTTTGACCTTGTCATTTCTTGTACATGTGTACATGGTTCTTCATTATAACTTCGCATTACCTGCAATGAACATACTAGCTAGATTTACCTTATCATGTTTCAGAGTTTATGTTGTGCAAAAATATGCATCGTTGTCTCAGAGAAAATTCTTATGGATCTTCATATCACACTTCTTGTTGATTGCCTGAGACTTTATCGAGGCAGTGTGCGCAACCACCTTCTTTAATGTCGTTATCTCGACATGGAGAACCTTGATCTCCTCTATGGTTTCCCGTAGTTTATTGCGTATGGGTGAGGCTTTCTTTTGCCAGGCCTTAAGGCTCAGGGTTCTCTCTTCCATGTTCTTGTTGCTTGCCATCATTCTTGATTGTGTTCACCTTTTGATTGTGATTCTGGTAATGAAATCAAATGTCACTCCTTTTTTCTCGAATTCTAGATAATCAAGGCGTATAATATTGGTTGGTTTGAGCACCCAACCTCAATTTGGCCTTTCCCTTAGCTTTTCACTCAATCAAGAGTCCCTCGAGCACAAGTGATTCGCCTCCAATCACTTGCGCATTAGCATGCACACACAATCAAAGTGGAACACTTAAAGACATAGGGAATGTCTTTTTTTCTATATCTGCTATAGAACACCTTGCTTGCTTACAAGGTCGGGAAGGAAAACATAACATACTCTCTCTTTGTTGTGCTCTTCTTCCTTTTCGTGTGTTTATATACAGATGTACACACACCCATGCAATTTTGCTTATAATTGCTTACAATCAATTACGTTCATGACACACATTAAAGCCCTTATTAATGTGTCTTGATCGTAATGGCTTCTTTGACTCGTGCACACTTAAGTGCACATTGAAGCTCCATTCATGTACATTTCTCTCATTTCTTTGCATCCAATCCCACCCTTAGATGCATTTTTCTTTGATAATAACAAATCTTAAAGATGTGCATATCTTTTGTTGTTCAATAAATTTGGTAGTCCCATTCTTCCACTAAAAAAGCATGACATTTTTCCTGTTCAATATCCAAGTGCACTGTGCTGGTCACAAACCCATGGTTTTTTCTTCTTCTAAAAAGGACCTTTATTTTCCTTGTTATTTGTAATAGTAAGAAACATTTCTGCTTTATTTCTTCTGCACACCTAATCATAAATCTGTGTTCTGGCTTTTAGCAGTTAGATGCACTATAATGATATTTATTTTTTAAGTTGTTCTGCCATGTGATCAGGAGCATTAAATATTTTCTGACTTTTTTCCGTGGCTGTATATTCTACGTTTGTTATTGCTGTCATGGAAAATATTAATTTCTTTCTCCAGCAGGTTAACACAACATAGCTTTATCCTTATACTTGTAGCTAAATGAGTTTGTTGTGGTGTTATCCTTATACGCTGTAAGTAATATGAGCTTGTTGTAATTTGTACTAGACATATGCATTTATTTCTGGATTCAGTTTTAATACCAGCTTTTATTAACAGGTACTGTGTTTGCCTATGGCGTAACAAGTAGTGGAAAGACTCATTCTATGCATGTAAGATATCTTTGGTTTCCATCCATTATGTTTTCAGTTTTTACATAGTGTATATGTATATCCTTACCTTTGTTTTAATTTAGTGACCAACACACAGATATGGAAATAGGGGAGCTTTTGAATAGTCCTGCATAAGACAATGACAGAGAAATTGTACACCCAATTTTTGGTGTTAGAAATATGAGTACCATAGCCCTGTAGCTTTCACCAGCATGCATCCTTTTTGTTGTTTAATTTACAGTTTTTGCAAACATACCTTAACTATTTTTTATCACATGTTTTGTTAAAGGTGTAAAGATACTGAGTATTGAGTTGTATGATATTTGATGGCTAAATTCAAGTTTGCTATCCTGCATTGCAGGGTGAGCAGAAGTCCCCAGGAATAATTCCATTGGCAGTGAAGGACGTGTTCAGCATTATTCAGGAGGTACAAATTTCTTTATGCATGTGTTCTGTGCTATTTGTGGCCTTAGTCAATCTTCAAGTAATCTTTTGAACCGTCTCTATTTGGCAATTTTCACTTCTGTCCTTACTTATGTCAGACTCCTGGGCGGGAATTTCTTCTCCGGGTTTCTTATCTTGAGATATACAATGAGGTCAGTTACATCAAATTTTGGTGTTCATTTTTCATGTGCCATCTTTATCTGGACTGAAGCACTACATTACTGAACGCCTCATAATTAATGAAGAACTATTTGACATATATAGCCTGCTGGTTGTGGATCAAATACTGCATAATTTTATATAGCCAACAAAACCTCCTAAGATGCCAATGTTTTGCTTCTAGACATGATTTCTTTCATATGTACCATTTTCCCAAGTCTTTCATCTAGATAATACATATCGAAGGGAAGTACTACATAAAGTATAAACAGAATCAGCATTACTTGAATTGTTATGACAGGATGAATTGTATCGGGCTGTTTTTATTCCATATTATTCTTTTCATCAGGTTATCAATGACTTACTTGATCCAACTGGGCAAAATCTTAGGATACGAGAAGACTCACAGGTACTACCAACGATGTATGTATCATGCATCATTGGTTCTTTTCTATGATTAACATTCCTGGCACCATTGTTACTGTGTCTCTCTTATATGAATGATTTTCTTGCACACTGCATCTCTTATCTTGTGTGTTTGACATCTCCTGCAATGTCAACTTATGCTTTTCTTGTTTTGTTTCTTAGTCAGAATCCTTTAGTTTTAGATTGACATGGATGTCGTAGTTGTCATGATGTTGCATTCATGGTTTTCACTGTTGATACCAATAAGAGTTGTTCATAACCGTATGTCACCTGCTTTTTCAAGAACAAACAAGCAAACAAATAACGAACTGTATGTTGCCTGCACAATGCTTAGACCAGAAACATATTTTTATAGTGCACTATATTGTTGAAGTTCTTTATACATTAGCCTTTTAGTGATTCTGTAGGTCTCATTTAGGCAGCTTATGCTTTGTATTTATATTAAATGTGTTTCCATTAGGTTTTTGAGCTATGATAGTTTATTTCTTGATGTCACCAATACTACACGCTTTGAACATAAGCATGAGCATTAGATCATCACATTGTCTTTGGAACACTAGGATTCTCGTGTTGAAATGTAAACATCCAATTCAATACAAATTGGTTACGAGTGGAAGTGTCTATCTATATATAACTACAAGTCTAATCCTTATTTTTTCTAATGTGAAACTATTTCAACACTTTCCCTTGTGGCATCTTTTAGGTTCTATAAGTGTCTCTTTTGAATATAGGTGATTGTGTGTGGACATGGATCCTCTTTTGACTTTGATATCATGGTCAAATAATATTCAACTTAAGATCAATTGGTTATGAGTAATGGGGTCCATTTATATATAATCACAAGTTCAATCCTCATTTTTCTCCAATGTGGGATTATTTCAACACCATTTTTAGTTCTTCATGTTTTTTTTGTCTCTCAGCATTTGTTTGACTTAATAAAAAAAGATTCCATTTTTAGTGCCATGCAATTACTTTCTTGATAAATACATCCTCTTATGTAATCAACTGCAAAGGGTCCATGGATTATGCAGGGAACTTATGTGGAAGGAATCAAAGAAGAGGTTGTGCTATCTCCTGCTCATGCTCTTTCCTTAATTGCATCTGGAGAAGGTACATATACTCTAACTTTTTAAATATTTTGTTTGCCAGTTTGACTTAGTAATACAATGGGCATGGAGTTGAAAATGTTGCCTGATGGCAACCTTGTTAATTTTGTGATGAGTTTTATGTGTGTTAGCTTGTCCTTTTGATTTTGCAAACCCATGTGGCATAAAAAGGTTTTTGTTATACTATCTGAAGCATGTGGTGTATGATGTTTTTGTTATTCCTTTGTACAAGGTAGGATGCATTTCCTCCCCTATTATAGTGCCTACTGTCCATTGTTTGCACCAGTCATAGTTCAGATGCTTCAAATTTGTCCTTATATTGCTGCATTTATTATACTCATTTGTGAACATTATCCTGTCTTATAGGTAGTTCCCTCTTTTTCTTTTCTCTTCCCTGTTTTTATTCGTTGCTTATTGTCTTTCATCTTGGTACAGAGCACAGGCATGTTGGCTCCAATAACTTCAATCTACTCAGTAGTCGGAGCCATACCATATTTACTTTGGTAACTATCTTCACCAATTGCATGTAGTTTTGTCATAAGAAATGTCAATGTATGGTGTATCTCTTTATTAACTTACAGTATTAGTTAGCTTCTATATGCAGATTATTAACTTGAAATCTATTAATCACGTGAGCATATGGTGCACCCTAGGTATCATACCTTTTATCAGCTATATTAACTTTTTCGCCAAATATTGGGTGAATATTCTGATGTTTTTCCCCCTTTTCTACCTCAATTTACTGCAGTTAAAGCATTACTCGATATCATACTCCCTTTTCTTTAAATTGTTAAATTACAAACTTTATGCATTTTGAAAGAACATCTGTTGTATGTATTTGTACGCAGACTATATAAGTAATAATTACATTCACCCAGTATGATTAAACAATAATTGTAGAAAAAAATATTTGAAGTTATCATCCATTTCCCTATGTTTTTTAGTTAGCAAGTCTTTTATTTGCTTTTGGAAATTTTATTATATTGTACTGCCAAACATGTTTGTTCAACTTGTAACCTTGTGATAATGTTTCAGACCATAGAAAGTAGTCCTTCTGGTGAAAACCAAGGGGTGGAAGTTGTGACTTTGTCACAATTGGTAGGCTTTTTTGTTGAAGTTTTCATTTCATTTTATGTAATGTGATCCTCATCTTTTTATGCTGTATACTATGTTAATTGTGCTATATTATGTTCACCATTGTTTTGCAGAACCTGATTGACCTTGCTGGATCAGAAAGCTCTAAAACTGAAACTACTGGATTGCGAAGAAAGGAAGGTTCTTATATCAACAAAAGTTTGCTGACCCTTGGAACTGTATGCAATTTACCTTGCACTTAAATTTGCATTTATTTATTGTTTCTTAGATCTTTTTTTTATGGGTCTTCCTCGACACTTCATTCTTATAAGATTATCATGATGTGTCAAATTTTTTTATTTTTTGTGTTACATGGAATTTAGTCTGTTCAATTATAAATATTTTCCCTATCACAAGGAACTAAATTTATTTTCATGTTTGTGATTGCTATGCAAGGGAACATTGACCTCCAAATATGGCTTTATCCTGCAAGGCATGACTATCAAAGTTGCTCATGTTTGTGTTATTTCTATTGCTGGGCCATCTACTTTTTCAGGTGATTGCGAAACTAACTGATGGAAAGTCTGCACATGTACCCTACCGAGATTCGAAACTCACCCGTTTATTGCAGTCTTCTCTTAGTGGTCATGGACGTGTCTCTGTAAGTTTCATTAGTGAGATCTGTTAGTTTAATCAGCTGCTCTTATTAACAGAAAATATGACAACGTTGTGCCAGTATATATGCTCATTGATTCGTTATCTTTCATTTTTTTTAGCTTATTTGTACCGTTACCCCTGCCTTTAGTAATACCGAAGAGACACACAATACATTAAAGTTTGCACATCGAAGTAAACATGTAGAAATCAAAGCTGCTCAAAATAAGGTATATTTTCCATATATCAGTTAAATCAATTATTTTCAAATTTTTATATTCTGTATTAAGGTATATTTTATATCTAAAAAATTTCAGATAATGGACGAGAAATCGCTAATTAAGAAGTATCAGAGGGAGATATCCAGCTTGAAACAAGAACTCCAGCAACTAAAGCGAGGCATGATGGAGAAGCAGTACTTGGTTACTTCTGATCAAGAAGATCTTGTCAATTTGAAGCTGCAGGTATGGATTATTACTTCACACTGGGTAATACTTCATCTATTTCTCCTCAATTACTTGCGCTTATGTATCGCTTATTGCAGTGTTAGCTGTAGAATTTATTCTTCCTAGCATAATTAACTAAGCTTTGTCCCATGGCATGAGGTTACTTTAAATGATTGTAATCTCAGCACTTTAAGAAGTGATGCCAAATATGGTTAGGACTTTGATGAAAGGGGGCCCTTGTAAGTTGGAACTCAGAAGACCACCTTACAGTTGCAAACTCTAGGTTAATCTACAGTTGAACTACTATCAAAATATTCCTAGACATTAAAATAGTCCAAACAAGACGAGAAGAACAAAACGTTGATAGAGAAAATGTGGTAGTCTCTATTGATTAAAATGCCAATAAACAGCATATGTACAATCACCATGTGTAGAGTCCTTGTAGGGTAAGGTATTGAGTAGTTTTAGATCTTAGGACTTATTTAATTTTTTATAAGAAAATTCTACAGCCATTGGGATTTGAACATGGAACCCTCCAATTGGAGTAAAGTTGCCTACTAAATTAGCTATTCTTTGTTCAATGGGATTTATCTATTCTAGCACACTAATTAGATCATATTTTGCCAGTTTCTTTATTTTTTCATGTATTTACTTGTAGTTTTGTATAAATAGAATCTAATTAAGATGGGAGTAGAGGTACACAATTTTAAAAAGCATGTTCCTTAAGCTCTAGATGGACATCTTTTTGTGATAGGGCCACAGATGGATACATTGTTCTAAAAAGTTATCTTTTTTTGCGTTTGATCCGGCTGTAAGTATTTTAGACCCATACCTGAAGCAAGATTAGTTGTTGCTCTAGTTCATTCTTACAGCTGATTGATGTGTTAGGAATTGTCAGATTTATTTTACTGAATAGTGATTAGAACCAAAGGATACATCTCTTTTAGCGGAAGCGCAGAAGATTATATCTTAATTTTGTACACAGATGTCTCATAACCTGTGAATGCATGGGACTGAAAAACATTTACGTCGTTCTTAAACTCATCATGTTCTTTAGTCCTTCATTATAGTATCTGTCAAACATTCTACTACTATGTTTCATGCCTTCTTTCAACTGTATTATTCTGTTAAAGCAGCATATTCAAGGAAAAAAAGAAGATGTAGAAGAGAATGAACTATTTTTGCAATTAAAATGTTAGTTTGTCCCTTTCTGGTGTTGTTGCATTTCAATTGTTAAATCAATTTGTTCCTTCAAGGCTTTGTTCTCTGCGCTGGTATCCAGAATGAAGTTGTAAATTTGTAATATTATTCATGATTGTGCTGCAAACTTTGCCTTTAAATTGTTTCAGAGTAGTGTTTTGTTGGTAGGTAGAATTCCCTTTAGCCGTTTTACATGGGGTTTATCGTCTAGTAGTTACAATTCTGCTATTCCTATATTTTGTTAATCTTTTGTAAATATAGTTTTCGTGCATGACTTGTCTGCTTGAAAATGTCAAAGCTGGAAGCTGGCCAAGTTAAATTGCAGTCAAGACTGGAAGAAGAGGAACAAGCAAAAGCAGCCTTGATGGGTAGGATTCAACGACTAACAAAATTGATATTGGTGTCCACAAAGAACACGATATCCCCAAATGTTCCTGAAAGGAATGGGCACCGAAGACGACACTCTTTTGGCGAAGATGAGGTGAGTGTGGTACAATATTTCTCTTATTGCTGTACTAAATTTTCTGGAAGAGGTTCTGTCTACTTGTTCCCTTATGCCCTTAGTCTTTCATTATTCTTGGAATTTTTTTTGTTTTATTTTTACTGATAAAGAAGGCTAGAACAGTTCTGACTTTTTGGTACTGTCTAATATCTTTGTGCCATCCTTCTTACCACAGCTGGCATACCTTCCGGATAAAAAGCGGGAGTACCTTATTGATGATGATGCTGGCAGTCTTGATTCTGAGTTTTCATCAGAAGGGAAATGTGATTCCATCAGCTTTGATGAGTCGATTAAATTTGACAGAAGGAATAAAAGACGTGGAATGCTAGGATGGTTTAAAACAAGGGTGAGCATCCATTTTCAGTTTTTTAAGGGGCTATTAGGATGATTTGCTTGAAAGTAATGGTTTAAAATGGTTCAAGGTTTATACAAAAAAAGGTTCAAGGTCTACATACATTTTTGTATTTTGATCCTATATGGGTACGCACATTCATTATCGAAAGTGGATTCAAGATTCTTAATTCCCTATTGTAATACCTGTTTTAGTTGAGCATAATGTGACAAAACATTATCAAAGAATGCTAAACGATAAAGTGGAATCAAGCAAATATTAACTGTTTCAACACTTAATTGTTTACAACAAACAGTATTGGCTTTCTGTTTAGTAGGTTAACCTAAAGTTATAGATGCTGTAAGTTTGAAATCCAAGTGATGATTTTGCTGTCAACTTCCAGCCTCATAATTCATGCCTTTTGTTTTATGATGTATTTCTTTTTCTATAAAATATCTTTCTGGTGAGTATTAGTTACTTCTAGTCAACTAGTTGCCATGATTAGTTATTTCTTAGCAAAAGTTGTCATTCAAATGTATGGCTGATAGCTGGCTGATTTGTACTTCTCATCTGAGGAACTCCTCTATGTGCATTGCCAATATGTTTGCTAAAGGACATCCAAGGCTTAAGTGCAGCTAAAGTGTTCATTACTTCTTAATGTTCTTAAGTCATAAAATTTTTTCACTGTGTGAGTTCAGGTTTCCTTGAGCTTGGGACATTTTTCATATTGGATAAGTGCACATGAGTTTTTTGTCATTACTAAATCCTGATGTTTCAAGAAAAATAATTGAAAACCTGGCAAGATGTATCTCAGGAGTTGAAAACTACACATTGTGTGTGTGTGTGTGTGTTGCATGATTAGAAATTTTATGAAACTATTGGTCTTCTTTTATCAGTGTTGTTGATTCCCATCCTTGTTCTCGATAAGAAGTGACAGCTCACTCTCATCTGTTTTTCTTTTATAGTTTTATGTGAATGATCTGCTTAAGTTGTTTATCATTGTCTTGAGACAACAAGATTCCCTCTTTGCTCATGTACATTGAAGCTTGTTTTGCCAAAATGTAAATTTTATTACTATCTTCACCTGCATGTGAAATATGCTTAAAATGAAAGGCTCTATGTGCAGAAGCCTGAATATCTTTCTGGACCTTCATCTAGTGCTGACAATGACAGCCCTGCCAGTGGATCACCATCCTTCTCACAATCATTACAACAGAAGAAGTTGGCTAATGATTTGAAAGATGGAAGAAGAAAATCTGTGAGTAAGATGGGACAAGATCCTTCTATACTCGATTCCTTTCTGGAAAGAACACAAGCAGGTGATTTGTTCAGTGCAGCTGTCAGAGGACGACGACCACCACCGGTGAGACAAACTTCTTTAGTCACATGTTGGAACATTTTGTCCTCATGTCTTGCAATTGCCTTATTTTCTCACTGAAGTGAACTTGATGCTTCCAGCAGTTTTCTGTGCCAATTTCATGTTATTATACATTGTGGATGTAATGACCTAGGCTCGACTAGCCTGTAATAACTTCAGATCCAACAATTAGATTTAGAATGCTTAAACTGAAGTTTATATGATAGTTGATCATGATCTGTATTTTGTCACATTCATTTCTTTTTCTACGTAAACTAAATCTTTGGATGTTACAGTAGAGTATACATGTCACAGCACCATCTGAATTCCCATAATTGCTCAGAAGCATGTGCTTATGTTTTGTGCTTTTATTCTTTTCATGAGAAGTTCATAATTTGTAATAGGAGTGTTCATTCGAACTGAACTCACATGAACTTTGCCTAGTTCAGATTCTATTTTGCTGACCTGTTGTCAACCAAAAATTAATGAATTTATGTATCACTTGAGATAGTTTATTACCTTAGCATCATTTATCTTATATATTGAATAGTCTGCCTTTTATCTACCATCTGAATTTCCATAAAAACATAGTTGTTTATGGGAAACTTATAGTCTGTAGTAGGGGTGTTTATTTGAGCTGAACCACTCAAGCTTATCCTAGTTAAGGTCCTCTTTTGTTGGCCCTTGTGAATCCAACGTCAATGAACTTGTGCATCTTGAGATGGCTCATTAAGTTAACTCCTAACAGTTAATATCCATATCCTTCCTAAAATATTGTAATTTGATAAGGAAATACAACAACCATCACCCCAGTGACCTTCGGGAATAGAGCCTTTTCTAAAGGCTAAAGGTTACCCCTTGTGGTCTGCTGGGGGACAAGGTGACATGTTAAGTTTGTTTGCGAAATATTTACCTTCCGGAAAGAGGAAAAATAACAAATTTATGTTACAAAGTATTAACTTATAATGATCAATAACATTTTTATATCAAATTAATTATGTATAGGATTTTGTCTTCATCTAATCTAGTTTGATGTCATATTTATTGTTCTCAACACATGCCTTTTCTTCGTTAGTATTTTAGATCTAATGGATGACTAATTTTTTTGCAGACAGGGACGACGATTACTGATCAAATGGATCTACTCCGTGAGCAAGTGAAGATGCTAGCAGGAGAGGTTGCTTTATGCACTAGTTCCCTAAAAAGATTGTCTGAGCAAGCAGCCAAAAACCCTGAAAATTCAGAAATCCAGGCATGGCTGGTGGTAATCATGTTATGATAAACACTACAAATAGTTTGAATGATGTTAATGATACATCTTTACAGGTGCAAATGCAAAGGTTAGAGGATGAAATCAGTGAGAAGAAATTACAAATGAGCGTCCTAGAGCAGCGGATGATTGGATCATTTGAAGCATATCCACATGCATCAAATAGCCTTGAGATGTCTCAGGTAACTGGTGTATATTATGCCTGAAGTTTTGATGTAAGTTCATGATAGAAAAAGCCTTTTGCCTTCAGAAAGTTTATTGCTCTAAATATGGCAATAAAGTATTAGTAGGATTCTACTAGGTACTAGCTACAATAATGTCTGGGCACTCTGTTATGTGCACAATGTTGTGTTCACAAATTTTTGTAGGGGTTTATTGATTAAACAAATTTATCTTTGAGAAAACATCCCATTTCTTGTCCTTTTTATTCATACTCGTCTTATTTTTGGGTTCTTACATCTGTAGGCTCTTTCAAGGTTGACCGCTCAGTTGAATGAAAAGACTTTTGAACTTGAGGTTGGTTTGTTCATTATACTTTATATACTCCTTTAAAAGATTGACCTTATATTATTCTGTTTTTTAAGAATAATTTTGACTACGTTAAAAATCATTGATATTCTTTTTTCCTTGTGGTTTTATTTTCTTGAAGATCATGTTGGCAGATAATAGGATTCTTCAAGAGCAGTTGCAGATAAAGGTGAATTATCAAACAAAAAAAATTAACCTGTTAGTTTCTAGGTAAGAAAGATGCTGATTTTTGATAGTCTTCTTTTAAATGTCTCAGATAGCTGAAAATGCTGAGATTCAAGAAACTGTTATTATGCTAAGGCAGCATCTTGATTCATTGTTAGAAAATGGTGCTGAATCTGTAAAGCAATCCACTGAGGTTAAAGATGATAGAGTTGTGTCGGAAGATGAAACATGCTTCAGTGGAACTACACCCAAGAGCTTAATTGGCTACAACAAGGACTCTGATGAGCCATCTTTGAAATCTCAAGTTCTTATGCAGGTTCTCCATTATCAATAATCTTTAGTTAAATTTTCAAATTGTGATTAAAAAAAGAGATGACTTACTCGGAAAAAGAATTAAAATACTTTCATGCTTTTTTCTATATAGGCTGCTGAGAATGAGAATCTGAAGCAAGAAAAAGTCAGACTTGCTGAAGAGAAAGATGGACTTGAGGTTCACTGCCAAAAACTGTCTGAGGAAGCCTCTTATGCCAAGGGGTTAGCTTCAGCTGCTGCTGTGGAACTCAGGAACCTTGCTGAAGAAGTGACTAAGCTTTCTTATCAAAATGCTAAATTGAGTGCTGACTTGGCTGCTGCTAAGGAACTAACGTCTAGCAAAAAGAATAACATCCAGAGGAATAGCCAGTTTAATGGGCGGCATGATATCAGTGGAAGGAGCTCTGAGGATGCAGCTTTAATCGATGAGTTGCAGAAAGAACTCAGCTCGAGATTTCAGGTTGAGGCCTCTTTGGAGGCTGAAATTTTTGAGAAGGGTAAAAGGGAGGCTGAGTTACAGAAAAGAATTGATGAGTCAAAACGTCGTGAAGAAGATCTGGAGAATGAGCTTGCTAACATGTGGGTACTTGTTGCTAAAACGAAGAAAACCGATAGGCATTCCGAGGAAACCATATATGAGGAGGAGAATGCATCCCAACTATATCCTAGAGTGCAAAATGGGTCTATCTCATGTAATAGTCTTGTTGGTGGGAGGTGCAAGGATGGATTTTTCGTTGACAAAAGTTGTGATGGCAAGTGTATGCTAGAAGAGTTACATGCTGCTTATGAAAATGAAAGAAGAAGGTGCAAAGAATTAGAAAGCACAATCTCTAAGTTAAAGGTAATTTATTTATTCTTTTCTTAAACTAGCAAATTCTGCTCTTGTTTTTTACTTGTGTTTTGTTAGTTATATTATTGTTAGAACTATTAATATGCAGTTTAATGGTAAGTGGTTATTTAAATATCTGTTTATGTTGATGGATACCTTAAACCACTATATAAGTGTAATAGAGATCAAGCCTTTTCTCTTTTATCCTTTAACATGGTATTTGAGTTTTAGGTTATGTAACCCTCAAAGAAAAAAAAAACCTAATTGTTGCTGGTAACGTCAATAACAACCACAACCATCGTCGACATGAACAATAAGAGCACCTGCAACAGCCGTCAACCCTTCCTCCGTTTACAGTTGCTGTTGGCCCTTCCTTCACCCGTAGTAGCTGTCAACCCTTCTTCTTCCATCTACAGCCTTCGTTGGCCCTAGCTGCAATCGTCGATTCTTCCTCCTCTGCCTGTAGTCTCCATCAGCCCTAGCCGTTGGTGCTGACAGGAGCAACTCTGACTATCGTTGGCGTCGTCAGCCACCCAATCACCTTCGACGGCCTCTCCTCCACTTTTTCCTACCTCTCCCGTTGTCTTTTTTCCCCTTCAGCATGTTGCAACCGTATTCTCTGCTCTAAGGTGATTCCTACTAGTTTTTTTGCTTTGATCTACTGTAAATCAGACCTCTTTTTGCGTACGGTTGTTTTTTTTATGACGTCATCCACCTCTTCCTTTAATGATGTATTATTGCGCAATCTCAGTGGTACATCTATCAAATTAAATGGAAAAAGTATCTCATCTGAGCAAAATATATACTAATTTTCTTTGGAGTTCATAACAAAATCACACATCACTCAAGATGTGCCCAATATCAAGGATCCGACATATGAAGATTGGTTGGCCTTTGATTATGCTATCATCATATGATTAGTGAATGGTATGGAACCTGAAATCTCTATGGGTGTTATCATGTTTTCCCCAGTAAAGAAATTATAAAAGACTTTGAAAACTACTTATGCACACGAGAAAAATATCGCACGTGTCACCGAACTCTATGAGTAATTCGTTACCTGACAGTAAGGTGACTAGTTTGTTCTGTCACACCTTGTTGGATGAGTTAGAGATACATGATATTACTGTCATGACAGGAGGAATTTGTTGTTGCTAAGTTTTACTCTGCTCACAAATTAGAGTTGGCTTCACTAGTTTGAGGTCACATGTTGGGTAGTGATCATATTCCTTCGGTGACCATTGTATTCTCCTGTGTTGCGTATTGTCACCTATACTTCCATTATGCACTGTGATCAGTCTATGTTAGCGACTTATGGACATGGACGTGACATAGGTAGTGGTCGTGGTCGTATATTAGGATGTCAATCAAAAGGATGTGATTTCTGAAGTGTGATCATTATGGATGCATGAATCACTTCTTAAATCATTGTGGGGCAAAATTGGAAAATCATATTGGACTAATACTACTACAGAGGTGGCTTCTTTTACACATATTGAGGTGATTGATACCATCACCATCCTTCAAGTTGAGTATTCATACTACTACCTTAATTATACACGCTTTATTGGCAACTTCTAGTGAAGATTGAGTGGTTGATCTAGGTGCGTCAAAGTATGTTTGGTATATAGTGTTTTTTCCACATTATCTTCTTCTGTTTCCACACTCTTTGTTACTGTGGCCAATGGGATTTGTTCTCTTGTCCATGGACAAAGGGATGTGTTTTTATCCAATACCTTACATTTCATGATGTCCTTTATGTTCTTAATTTTCCTGTTAATTTGTTATCCGTTAGTCAGTTTACTAGAGATCATCATTATGCAATAACGTTTTTTTTCACTTATCTTTTTATGTAGACTTGCAGACTAGATGGTGGATTGATTCAGGACTTCAAAGTGATGGTTTGCATTGTGTCAATGGTCGAAAGGAACCTAATGCATCTGTTTACGTTCAATTACTATTGAGTCATCATGTTTATGGCCTTTCCATTTGGACATTCTTCTTTTGACAAGTTAAAGAGTCTTTTGCCAAAGTCTCTTCTAGTCAATAATTTCCAGAATCATGTTAACTTACGAAATAACAAAGATCCTCATATCCATTGCGTCAAGAAAAGTAGAGTCATGTTCCCATGGAGTTGGTTAATTTTGATGTTTGGTGCTTTTATTGAGTTGAGTCTATTCTAGGTTTTAAGTATTTCATTGTCTTTATTGATGATTCTTCTAGATTGATTTGGATTTATCTCCTAAAAAGTCGAACTCAAGTAATTGATGTCATTAAAATTTTTTTCAAAAAAATAAGAAGTCAATTTTATGAACCGTTACATGCTTTTCGTAGTGACAATGCTCTTGAATATATTCAACGTGATGCATCTCTTTTGTATGAAGCATAGGAAATTATCTATCTAGACTTTTTGTCTTAAAACATCTCAACAAAATAGTGTAACAGAACGCAAACATCGTTACTTGCTAAATGTTACTAGAGCCCTTATGACGGTGATGAAGATACCTCCATCGTTGTGGGTCGATGCAATTTTCATTGCATGTTACCTAATTAACAGAATGCCTTCATCTGTTTATGGGTATAGTCTTCACTGTCTCCTGTTTCCACAAGAATCCCTTATCTTTGTTTCTAAATTTTTTTGATTGTTTATGCTTTGTCATGGATACTTGTTTGAGTCTGGACAAACTTTCTCCACGATTGATTCGTTGTATGTTTGTTTGCTACTTTTATACTAAAAATGGTTATCGATGCTACGATCTAGCGTATAAAATATACTATGTTATGCTGAAGATCGAGAAGAGAGGAAGTCCACTTTTATACTATGTTGTAATCTTCTTAAAGTTGTTCTTTTATTTCCATGAGGATCTCTTTTGTTCCTCTCCTTATTACTATTCCTATTAAAGATTAGGTTCTACAAATTACTATTGAAACTCTTGATGTAAAATCTATTCAAATATATGTCAAGAGACCACAACTGAAGGTACAAACGTCGTCTACAGTATTGATCATTTGACTTCTTATGATATAGGTCCAGTTTCTCCTTCCACTGCCATTTCCAATCTATCAGTACCTTCAGAGTTTAATATTCCTATAGTCTTTCGGAAAGGTACCTGTTCTACATATCCATTATCTTATTTTCTAACTTATGATAAACTACATTCTATGTATTGGACTTTTATTTTGTCTCTGTCATTTGTTTCTATATTTAAGAATTATCAAGAAGCGCTACAAATCCTTTAGTGAAGAGTAGCCATGGATGAGATGCTTGTCTTACAGTTTCGTGACACATGTGATCTTATTCTTCTACTGATGTAGAGATTGTGAGTTGCTGTTGGGTTTTCACTGTAAAATACAAATCCAGTGGCACATTTGTTAGATACAAAGTTTGTCTAGTTGTACGCAGTTTCACTTAGACTTATGGCATTGATTATTTTGAAGTCTTTACACTTATTGCATAATTTAATTTTATTAGGATTCTATTCTCTATTGTAGTGAATCCAAGGTGGTGGCCTATATACCAATTTGATGTTAAGAATGCTTTCTTGTATGATTATATACTTGAGGTGCTATACATGGAGTAACTTTTAGGGTATGTTGCTCAAAAAGAGTTGCGTGTGTGTAGGTTAAAGCAGACAATCTATGGCCTTAAGCAGAGTCTTCATGCCTAGTTTAACAAATTTAGTGAGGTTGCAATGTAGTTTGGCTTTCACAGGCGTAATGTTGTTGATTATGTGTTTGTTAGGCAGTGGTCTATTGGTTGTGTCATTTTGACGATTTATGTTGATGATATTCTGGTGATTGACAGTGTTAAGGCAGGCATTGATGATAGTAGAGAATTTCTCAAGAAACACTTTGTGACGAAGGATCTTGATAGATTCAGATATTTTTTGGGAATTGAGATTACACATGTAAGGGATGGAGTTGTTCTGCCTTAGTGGAAATATATGTTACTTATTACAAGTGGCATACATGCTTGACTGCAAATCTTCTAGCTCTGTAGTTGATTCCTGTCTAAATTTGTGGGACATATCTTCTGAGACCCTTGAAGATGTTGGACCTTATAGGCGACTTGTTGGAAGTTGATTTATCTTACTGTAACTCGTCTAGACATCATGTTTGTAGTTGGATTAGTCAGTATGCTTATGCATCAACCAAAGGAGTTACATTGGAAAGTAACTATGAATTCTGTCTTATTTAAGGAATGCCTCAGGTAATGGCCTACACTGTAGACATTATGGTCATCTCAAGGTCACTAGCTCTTTGGACTCAGGTTATGCTGAAGATCGAGAAGAGAGGAAGTCCACTTCTTGATATTGCGACATTTGTAGGAGGTCACTGGATTACTAGGAGCAAAAAGCAAGAAGTTGTATCCAGATCTAGTGTTGAAACAGAATATAGTCATGGCACATATAATGTGCAAGATGATATGGATTAGATCTCTTTTGACTAATGTTAGTTTTCCACCTAAGGGGTCCATGTGACCATGTCGATGTTATGTGACAATCAGGTTGTTATCTATATTGTCAACAATCTTGTATTCCTTGAACGAACAAAACACATTAAGTTAGACTGTTATTTAGTCTGAGATGTGTTGGATGGCTTCATCATTACTTTTACCTCTTTTTCTACTTAGTTTGCAGATGTATTTATTAAAATTGTGCCTATGGGACAGTTTTAGTCTCTTTCTAACAAATTAGGTATGATTGATTTGTATTTTATAACTTGAAAGAGGGTGTTAGAGTTGTTAGTATGTGGTTTAGTGGTAAGTGGTTATTTGAATATCCATTTATGTTGATGAATACCTTGAACTACTATATATATGTTATTAGACAAGTGTAATAGAGAAGTCTTTTCTCTTTTCTCCTTTTACTTGGTCTTGACATCCTAAATGCCTATAATTTCTTTCAAGTTACTGTTGACATGTTTCTTTTAGCTGATATGGATTACTATGGTCACATAGATCGTCGGCAAGTAATTTTGGATCAGAGTGTTTTTGAATTCAATTATGAACTTAAGGTGCTACTGACAATATAAATATTTGGTAGCATCTGATGGGGGCACAAATCATTATCACATATTTTTTGTTCATATCAGCTTTGATTTCTGGTAGAAGGTTGATGTTTCCATGTTGGGGACTTGCACATTTAAAAGGTGATGGTGCCATCATAAAATCAAAATCATAAGAATGCGATCTTAAGGTCCTTGTTTCTGCCATTTACGTTTTTAATGGACAATACTGATTAAAATTTAATAACTTTGTCCATTTTCTATTGACTTAGAGTGAAGATCTCAGTGATCTTGATGTTATTGCTCTTGAAGAACTGCAGAGTTTTCATGTTGATGCTTTATCAAAGATCTGCCAAGAAAAGGTGAACATTTGCACTCAAAACAATTTTGGAGTCTCTGGTTGGTGTTTCCCACTATATTCTACTGCTGTTCCCAAGCTAACTCTTATATTCAGCTGGATTATTGAAGTTTAGTTTTTGATTTGACGAAGTTTTGGGTTTGAAACTTCACCTGCAAGTATATATCATACTAGTATTTACTTTCTGTCAAACACGTGAAACTCTTGATCTTGTTATTATTGACTTAAGATTGATAAAAAGAAATTATTTACTTCAGGTTGAACTATTTTATGTCTGTACATGGTCCTTCTTCTGTTCTGGAAAATGGACTGAAAAATTCATTTGTGCAAAGAACACCACTGTAATGTATACTTATGCATTTGTGTTTGCTAACTATATGAAATTAATAGTAGCCATAATGTAGTTCCATCAATTATATTCCTACTAGGAAGTGTTAGTTTTATGCTCTTCACTCTCTTACTGCTTTAATAGGACGTGCTGTGTCATGGAGATTGCATGTTGTACATAACAAATCATAGTTTGCTGTAAAATCAACAAAAAAGGAAGACAATAAAAGAACTAGCTTTTTGTAAGATATGTGATCTCTGCCTTGATCTGGTCCAGCATAAGTAAATGAGCATGCATTTTTCTTCGTTAGGAAATATAATAAACCTTTCTTTTCTGGAAAGTTGACGTCTACCTTGGATCAAATGTGTTGTTTTATTCATTTTCGTTTTTATTCATGTGTATATTCTCATTTGCCTATTTGTTTATATATATTTCTCATCACATTTGTGAAATAACTGCCTATGGATTGCAAATTTAGGTAATTGTAAGCCTATAATAATTCCATATTGCACGGTTGCCAGTGGCCACAACATGGTCTAGTATTTTGTTTTGTACTCGATTTACATGTAAGGCCTGGATCAAGATGAATGAAGAAGTATGAGCTTAGGGCAATTGTTTCTAAACGTTACAATACCATGCTGAATGTTTTGAATGGGTAATTGTGTATGAAAACTTCTACTTATATATGGTGTTTGTCTCAGTAAAATGAATTGTTTAAACTGTTTCCTGAGTTATCTTTTCGATTCCAAATTTAATTTCTGCTTAATATCGCTATTATTTTTGACACTGTTTTTTGAATGTTATGCAGTTGACTAATCGAGCGCAGTAATTATTCATTTCCCATGGCCCTTGTTTTTGATTTACAGGTTAGTCGTGTTCATGTACCAATTGATATTGATCACATTTTACCTCTGGTCATGAGCAAAAGTGCTTTTTAATTTATTTTTTGGGTTGATTATCTTTTGTATGGCTTGCTGTCTATACATTACAAAATCGATAACGCATCGCTAGATGAAGGCACTAGTTAGCTCTTATTTTGTGTACATAGTTGATTCGATCTTTATTAGGACCAAACTGAAAACTGCAATAGTTAACACCAGTTCCTTTCTTCAGTTTTTAAAATGCTTGTGAAATCTCTATTATGTAGGTAGAATGTTACAGTTTAAGACCAACAGTGTACAGTTGACACATGGGCGAAGGCAGAGGCACGTATCCGTCGTCTCACTGAATTGAAGAGTGTGAGAGATTAAATTAACCGTGTAAGGAACGTGCTGATGCATGATGTTGAAAACTTCGTTGTATCATATCTATTTGCATAATCATTACGGTAGAAAGATGAAAGCAAACTGAATCCCAAATCTTGTAATTTTGTTAAGTGAGGAGAATTACAATATAGTTTTGGTTTAATCCCTTTCGTACATCTGAAATCTTCATAAAGGATCCAGTATCATCACCACTCTCTTAAATATGTTGATGTATAACATGTTGAAGGCCATTCCTCTGTCAATATGCCCATGTAAGCAGAATCAGGTTGGCAGATACCATCCTCGGCGTTATCACCAATACGTGTGCTGTCAAATGAACAGAGAAAACAGCCCAAGGGATGAGAAGCTTCTCCACGCCCAATTTTTGACGGAAAAAGGTAATGGAATTCATCATGAGTTAGTGGGTTACGACTTGCGATTTGCATCACATTTGGCACGAGCCCATCCTATCCTCTCCCCTTCGTTGTCATATATAAACAGGAGATCTTGCAAAGATATATCTGTAGATTCCCGGCAAAAACAAGTTAGTTTGTAGGTACCAGACAGCGTACACTATTGGGCTTGATAAGTGCAGAGACGTTTCTTTCTTATTACCTCCAATCACGTTGTAATCCCTTAAGCCGGCTTGAGTTCCATTGAGAATACCCAAACATGCGTTGCCATGTTTCTGCACAGACGACAACATTGTAATTAGAAATCACATCTCTCGTCTGCTTTGCACAAGTTCATAAATATGGTGCTTACTGTCGTAATGAGGTAGTTCTCTGGAGGTATTTCGAATTGAGTTTTTCTCCCAAAGCTAAGCACCAGTGAGCTAAAATATCTTCTATAGTCAGCTGTGGATCTGAAAGGTTTATTGCCTTTCCAACAGTAAGGCAGAGTATTGTCCTCTGGCGCTTCTTTCAGTGGCTTCCCATTCAAGTGTTTCTCCAACTAATAACAGGTAGACAAATAATGAATGGTGATTACTGTTGGATTTTATCTGTGCATGTGCAAGAGTTTTACCACTGTAAGTATAGATGAAGCCTCACTTGGATCAAATGTAATCTTCAATTAATAAGTGAAATTTCATAAACAGTAGCATCAGGACAAAAACAAATGAAGCTATTCTTTGCTTTTACCACTGTAAGTAGGGCTTTGTAGTGCTGATTCGAAAAGTAGGTGTAAGAGCTACCACTGTCGAACACCACCAGGAAATTGCGTGAGACCGAACTCTGCTTGCCGTAGAAAAGACTTGCCGGTCCCGGCGAGTAATACTTGCTGTAACAACATCATCATTGTGCGTCCACAAGTTGGTCATCAATCCCAACAACAAAATGAAGGAAAAAAAAAAAACCTGTTGGCCGCCCAACCATGCCTTATGTTTCTCACTTACCTCGTCCGATGGGTGGACATGGGCGTCCATGTCAAACCAGAGTGTGGAATTAGCGTATCCCCCAAGAAAAGGTACCCTCCATTCCTCCTGCTCAAACAATGGCCGATCACACTCTTGACCAGCCCTCGATCACGCAACTGAGACAAAACGCTGGATTTTCCGAGCCCAAGACCCAGCACTCCATCCGTGGGTGAAACCGGCGACTTGCTCGCTCCCTGCTGGTCATACCCACACCTACTCCGAACACCAACATCAGTCCCAGTCGATTCCAAACAATAAAAAAAAAAAAACAATAAATATGGAAATGGTAAATATTGTGCTATTTGCTTTACCCAAAGACAAGGTTGGGGCGGAGGAGGGAGCCATTGGTGAAGTGGATGGAGAAGTAATCTGAGACAAGAACGCCAAGGGAAGATTCACCATCAGCGTACTCGATCTCGTAGTGGCACTGGTCCGAAGGCGCGGCGCACTGGTGCTCATCAATGGCACCCGTAATCTGGAGGTAAGTGCAGATGGAATCCTTGCAGGGCACGAGCTGGTTCTTGGTCGGCTTGTACAGCGGATGAGGACCCTAAGAAAAGGGAGCAAAAACCATCACACGACATAAAATGTTTCCAACTTTCGAAGATCTCAACAGCAAGTGAGACCAGAAGAGACGAGGAAGGAGAGGACTTTTTAATTTTAGGACCTTGGAGCAGTGGACGCAGGGGGCGTCGCACTGGAGCCAGGTGAGGTCGCTCCCGGTGTCAACGTCGAGGAAGTAGCGCTTCGGTGGGTTCCCAATGCTCAGCGCCACGTAGTACATCCTGCGCAGGAATCCGCGGATTAGCAGATCATCCACAAAATACTAGTTGAAGAACAGAACGAAGCTGTCGTTTCAAAGCACCGGGAACCCAAAACGAAACCAAAAGAAAGTTTATTTTTCCTTTTTTCTGGGTCAAGAACTCGAAGAAATGGAAGAAAACAGGAGCTTTTCGGACTCGTTACCCGTCGGGGTAGACGTTTCCGGCGAGGGGGAAGACGGCGGAGGAGGTCAGGCCAAGGTCAACGACGGGAGGAGGTGGCGACAGCTGCTGTGGATGGCGCCTATTGAGCGTGGCCGAGCAGGAGGGGGGAGAAGAAGACAGGGAGAGAAGCAGAAGTAACAGAGCTGTGAATATCGGAGACGCCATGGTTTAGCCGATGCTCGATGGATTGGCAGAATTGGTCGGAGTGGAGGGAAGACTTAGCGGTCAAGTAGCCAAGTCTTAGTTTTGGTCTGGGGAGAGAGAGAGAGAGAGAGAGAGAGATGCTTCCGTGGTTTAACTTTTCAGCTATTTATAGAGGCAGGAGGGGGTTCTCAACTGCTCCATCTATTGGGTGTTTAACTTAATTAATGTTATTAAATGGTTGGTTTCTGTAATCTAAATGTTGTCAATAATTTCGTATGTAGTCCTTTTCTTGAATTTTGTTTGAAAAAGTTTTCGACATCTATTTGGACGTGACACATAAGTCTCAAGTAGGTCTCTATTGGATCTGTAAACTTCCTACGCAAGTTAGCTCAATTTTGAAATGTTTAAAATCGATTTTTAGATTCTCCAACTAAAATATAATCTATTTATCTTAATATACTTCATCTAGATTAAGTACACACTAAAATTTATGTCACTTAGAAACTTATAATATATAAATCTATTCATATACAAATTCAATGTTTTATCTATAAGCGATAACAAGTCATAGTAAGTACAAGTTAAATTTAATATTTAGGATTTTTAAAATTATTTGATTTTCGATATGCAAGTATTTTAAATAGTTTCAATTCTAATTAGTGATTTAGATTTTTTTAATTTAATAGGTAGATACTGAAATAAAAAAAAAAGTTATCTCTAAAAAACTTAAAACGAAGACTGTTATCATTTGAAGATCGTAATAATAATTTATATTATTTTACATATAGATTATCAACGTCATTACAAGTTTTACTTTTGTTGTCGATCAAGATTTAGGTATAAGATGATGTTAGTATGAAAAAGATAATTTCTTATAATTTTACATATAAATTCCTATAGTTACATATTTCTAATTGTTTTGGCATTTTGCATTGGCAAGGTATATAAAATTAACGGTGTTAGAGAATATTCCGTTAATTTGACTGGGAGCCTAACGTTTTAACTCGGTAGCATTTGGGATAGACAAAATTTAAGGGTTGATGGTGTAGATGTTTTTTTTTCCCTTTGAATTCTCAATAGTATTTACTAATATAACCCGTTTTAGATTATTATACCTGTGATACGTCATTGGTGTCTGATAAATACCGGGACATTTGAATTCCTCTTCCTTTTGAGTGCTACCTTCTGATTATAATATCAGCAATGTTTTAGTAGAGGCCGGGGCCTGACGAGGAAATGGCGCCGCCTAGTGGATCCCACACGTTAAATACACGGCTTCGGCAACGGTGGCGGCCAGGAGGAGACATGTCCTTAGTCACTAAGAATGTAATCACATTTACTGATGTATACTAATAATAGTTTTAGGAAGATGATTCGATTTTGGGTAAGAGGAGAAGGAATAAGATCTCTTTCGGCTGTTGAGATGGTTGGTTTTGCTTAGGACCCGACTTTGGACGATATTCTCCATATTCCTTGCCTTTCTCTCTAAAGTTAGCCCAAGCACTAGATTAATTAATTGTGCAAAAAGAAAGCCTATTGTTACACAATTCATCTCAAATCTTTTCCTCGGTTACTTTGTACCACCTTCTCTTTTCCAGGCGGATCTGCATCTAATGTCGACTTGGAAAAGTGGGCTTTCTCTTATTTGGAAAGAGATGAGGTAGCGATGAATCTAACGAAAAAACTGAAGGAACACAGAAGTGCGCGTCAGCTGCTGCTGTACCTTTTAGAGGAAACGTATGACGGTGGTTTGGGAACATATGATTTTGAAGCTAAAAGACCTGATGCCACTAATTTTTAGGATAATTAGTGAAATTATGGTCATGATTCCCTTGGAGAGGTTTCTTTCTTACAGTGAAACTCTGAAGTAAAGCTCTCGAAACACTGGAATCGCAATTTTTTTTCTTCATGGATTGCAGTTTTACTGGGGGTTTCTCTTTTCAGAATTTCACAGTTGGTCTCATTTGACCTCAATTAAAGTCCATCGCTAATACATATCTTGCTCTACAGAATTACGTCTATTGATATTTAAATTGGAAAAACCTATATCACTTCTTGTTTCTGTATGTTTTATTTGTGCACTCGTGTTCATACCGTCTACGTTTTTGCAGAGATTGCAAAGTAGCTGCTCTGAAAGCCGCTTCCAGCACTTGTAAGATGCTTGACAATATGATATAGACGTGATACTCATTACACACTGTGACCATGTCGGACCCGGAGGGAGGCGGGAAGGGGATCATAGTCATGCCGAGATGATGAAGGCGCAAGGATAAAAGAAAAGAAAAGGGAGTCGTCACCTAGTCTTTTAAGGGAAAGACGAGGAAAACCACAAAAGGATGAATGCATGTGCTAACCAGAGGATGGGTAAGGATTCCTATTACGCACGAGGAAGGTATTAGGCACCCTCGTGCGTCCGATAAACTCGGTCTTTTTAATCCTAATGCTTGCTAAGGGTTTGATGAATGCGTGTTTGCCTATTCTATATGCTCGTACACGATGATGATTGAAACATGTCATGTCAAAGCCAAGGAAAAAAAAGTTGATCTATGGGTTAGATGTTGGCATTGGCAATGTCGCTCTGCTGTACGCCCATGGACGCTGGAAAACCGTGAAAATTACGGAAAATCGAGGAAAATGCGGAGAAAGCTAAGCTCGAAGCATAGCTAAGAAGTGTGCACCAAGCAGAGAAGAAAAGTCGGAAGAAAATCGTGCAAAAAATGTGAAAAATATGCAAAATGTAAGTGTGTGTGCAAATTAGAAGAATGTAGGGGGTTTTATGCAAAAAACCCAAATCCAAGGAAAGTCAGCTTCTGGAAGCTGAAATCGTCGAGAAAGCACATAGGAAAACACATTCCATGCATGCATGTCAAATCTAAGGTCAAACGGGTGTCCCTAGTGCAAGTGAAGTCCTCTAGGGGTTAAAATGTAATTTACCCACTAATGCGTGTAATGTATGTCCAATCAGCATAAGTCAGGGTAAATATGCAAGAAAATGCCTCAGAAATGATTCAGAAAAGTTTCAGGGGCAAAACAACGGTCATTTAACCCCTGAAAACAGCAAATCAATGTAATAAAAATGAAGTCTAGGAGTTAAACTGTAAATAACCCAGCAAGCAAAACATTCAGAAAAAGTTCTGAAGAAAACAGAGGGTAAAAATGTAATATTCACTGAGATACAAGGCTTTCAGGAGATTTTCAGTAAAAAAGGAGGGTTAAAATGCAATTTACCCAACAAAACATGCTTTTGGAAAGTTTTTAAAGAAGTTCAGGGAATTCCATGCAATTCTCACAGCAAAACATACTTCTGGAATGTTTTTAAAACAAATCCAGGAACTTCTGTGCAATTAAACCACAAAAATAGACACTTTGGGAGGTTTCTGGAAAGTATAGGGGCTTAAATGCAATTAAACCAGTAAAATTATGCATTCAGAAACATTCACAGAAAACATGAGGGCTTGCATGCAATTATCACAGAGAAAATAAGCTGTTGAGAGCTTTCCAAGGAAATCCAGGGTCTAATATGCAATTTACCCAAGAAAACATACTTCTGGAAACATTCAAAACAAATCCAGGGACTTATGTGTAATTTTTCAAGAACAAAATACATTTAAAAACACTGGAGGACTTTTATGTAATTTTAGAAGGATCTAAATGCAATGAAAAGTATGTTTTCTGTATTTTATATTAATATGCATGGTTTTTAATTTTTCTTTATTAAAAATGCTCGACGGTCGTCGACGGCGGAGGGTTCAAAGAGCGCTTCCCGATGGCCTGATCTCAGATCAGACCACTTGGAAAGCAAGAAGGGGGTAGGAGGAGCACATCCAACGGAGTGGATGTGTCCTCCGATGGCTGGATCGTCCCCCCCACCTCGCTCGCCATTGATGGCCTACGGCGACGACCTGGAGGTGGCTGGAGGCTCCGGAGGGCAGCGGCGCGACGTGGCTGAGGTCCTGGAAGCTCGTGGCGTGAGGATCAGGAGGTCTGGGGTGCTTCGCAGCTGCACGACGGCTGGGGGCGTCGAACTGCCGTCGCAGCGGTCTTCGCCGGCGAGGCGCGTGGCTGCGGAGCTCGGGCGGCCGTGGTATGGTTCTGAAGGCACGGGCGTGTCCGGGGGAGGCCGAGGATGCTTGGATGGCTGTGGCGAGGCGCGGGGGCGCACGGACAGCTGAGCGTCGGTCGTCTTCTCCGACGTCGGCGACCGCGGGGGCGATTTCCGACGATCCCCGTGGAGGCGACTGGAGGCTCTAGAGCGGCGCGGCGGGGCCCGGTGACGTCGAGGTGGACTAAGGGAGTAGATAAGAAGGCTCGGGGGTCCAGGAAACTTCCTGGACCCCCCCAACCTCTGTCGCGGGAAAACGACGACGGTGGGGCATGGGAGGCAATTCCGACCAGAGGAAGCCTCTGGTTTACTCGGAGTTGCCTCAGGGAGAGAGAGAATGACCTAGGAATACACAAATTAAGAACTGGAAGGGTCCAGAATGGCGTACTTAACTTGGAGGACCTCTGCACCTCGCTAGAGCTTCTGGAAGTAGCTGTCTGTCTCCTCCGCGATTGCTTTGGCTTCTGGTTCTCTCTCTCGCGCTCTGAATTGTGGCTCTGAATGTGGCTCCCCCCTTGCCCTCAATTTCGCACTCTCGAATGCTCTGGAAAACCTCCCTAATGCTCTGAATCTTTTTTTTTCAAAACTCCCTGAATCCCCCTTCTTTTTCTCTTCCCGCCCGCGAGCTCTGTCTCTACGGCCACCTACTCCTGCACGTAGCAGAACGGTAGCCAGCCCCGACAGCCGCTACGTCAGCTCGGCAGACAGCCAGTGGCTGTCCCCCACGCGCTACGGCCTGTCCTTGCGCGGCTGCCAGTGGATGAACGACGATCCTGAACTTGCAGCGGCAGTTGATCCAACGACTGGCTGAGGTAGCTTGGGGGCTTACTGGATTAGATGGAGCTCGACTGGCTGAGAAGGTGGAGTGGGTTCTGTAGCTGGTTTGATCAGACCAGGCTGAATTCGTGAGGTGTTAAGGAGGAAAAGTGAATCCCGTGGTGAAATGGGTTGGGTTAAAATAAAAATTGGATATTTAAGTGTAAACTTAGGCCAATGAAGGGAAATGTGATATTAGACTTAAGTCTGGATGGAAATGGATGAACTTGATTTTGGAAGAAGTTCAAATGTGGGTTGAGCCATTGTGGACTTTGGACTTCATGAGTCTCCATGAGCTATGTGAGCCTTGTAGGCCCAAGTGGGCTTCAATAGACCCGAATGAATTAAATGAGTCCAAATAGGTTAAATGAGCTTAAATGGGCCTCCATGGACTTCATAGGCCTCCATGGGCCTATGTGAGCCTCCATGGGCCCAAGTAAGTTTCAATGGGTCCGATTGGATTTCCATGAATTAAAAGGATCTTGATAGGGTTAGAACTCAGCCACCACATCTTTATCCTGCAAAATTGAAAATTTAAATTGTCTACACACACAATACACATTCAAAGCTGCCACCTTATTATAAGGTAACGTACCATACCCTGATACAAGTGTTCAATACAAATATGCACAACAAAACGAAGGTCATCTATCTAGAGCATGCTCTGGATTTTTTCCCACGGGTTCAGCAGCAACAATAGACGAAAAATTCCTTGAGAGATCTACTTCATTGTGTAATGCAGATATACAACGCTCCAGATGTTGAAAAGAACAAAAAAACAAAGAAAAAGAAAAGCCCTGTCACTGGAAGTTTACCACTTCCTGCGGTAAAACCTGGAGGGATTACCCTTGTGCACAAATTTAGATGTCTTGGTCACCCTAATGTCATGAACCGTCTTCACATGCTTACCATGTCTTCCTGGATGTCTGTCATTCACATAAACTGAACCTCTACTAATCCCAACTCTCATCCTGTGGCTTCTCGGCCTTAGAGACCTCTGCATATGAAGTCTTCTATGATCCCTCGATCTCACCGATAGCGATCTTCTGAACTCTGCCGATCTTGGTATGTATGCATAAGATGGTCTGGCATCAATAATGTCATCTTCGCTGGAGCTTGGATTGTAATCTTCCAAGTCTCTCAGTTCTTGTTTCATCCTTTTCTGG